>PVHY01005813.1:0-79761 GCA_004024945.1 Uropsilus gracilis | reverse complement strand
GATCCAGTTTTCCCAGCACCATTTACTGAAGAGGCTATCCTTGTTCCAGGGTATGTTTTTTGCCCCTTTATCAAAGATTAATTGACTGTATATGTGTGGTTTTATTTCCGGATATTCAATTCTGATCCATTGGTCTGTTTGTCTGTTTTTGTACCAGTACCATGCTGTTTTAAGTATTATGGCTTTGTAGTACAGTTTTCTGTACTTTTGATATTGGGTGCAAATAGGGTAGATGCCGCCAACCAACAAGCCAAAGGGAAAAAATGGCACTTTAAAAATGCGGTTTGTGCCACCCAGATCTTCCAGGTTTTTCCCACGCATGCATGGCAGTTGCCAGTCACATTGCAATTTAAACAACACGGTTTTATTAATGGGAGAACTAACAAGGGAAACAGAAAGTCAAACAAAAAGTCCTTAATGTCACTAGTAGCCCGTTATCTTACCCCAGTCACCATTTTTAGTCCCAAAGGTCCCAAAGACACATGTCCAAGACGGTAGCCCTTTGCACGTCCAAACCTTAGGCAGGCACTCTGCAAAGTCCAGTCTTTCTTTCCTGTTTTCTCCAGCGTTCTAAGCTGCTCAGCTTCTCCAAGGCTCTTCAAACTTTTCCAGTAAATACTGACGCAAAATCAGCTTTCCAAATCCCTAGCTTTCCCAGGTACCAGATTTCCACACCATCTTGCTACTGCACCATACACTTCCTTTACCAGGTCCATCTTTGGTGGCTTCTGGCCACATTCATCGGATCTGCCCTCAGCAGCCCCCGGTCACCCCTGGCCTGCCATTCTGGCATCTGACTCCACACCGGCTACTCTTCTGCGAGCCACTCTCCCACCGTGGCTCCTCACTACCACCAGCTCACTCTTCCAGGGATCTTGCGCCCAGCCTGGCCACTCGGACTCCTTTTTACTGGCCCACCATTCTCATGTCTCTCACACCTCTCTCCAGCTCCTCTTTTTGTGCACCCTTTTCACGCTTATTTCTTCTCACAGGTCCTTCTCTTACCCTCCCCTCCCCCTCCCCCAACCAGGACAGTATGATGCCATACAGTTTTCTGCTAGGTCACTACCAGAGGCCCTGGCTGCCCATCCAGCCGAGTCACCTTGTATCCACCTTGTTTGACTTTGTATGAGTGTTGAGATATGGAAATCATCCTCAAACTGATTACTGAAGTAATGTAGAACTGTTTTAAAAGTTTTTCTTGGTTTTCAAATATATCTGAGGAATGAATGATTTCAGCATTTTCAAGTTGGAAATGTCTTATCTTCATAAGGAGAGACCACTTTTCTTTCAAGCCTCTTAGGGACTTAGAATTAAAAGCAGAATATTTTCTGTTTTAACTGCTCATCAACATTATTTTTAGTGCAGAACAGTGAAATGGTAATGGTATCAAGATGTTTTTGTTTATGGTCAGTGCTCATAATAAATACGCTTAAGGGAACAATTAACTTTTTAGTCTCAGATTTTTCTCCACTAAATACTTATCTGATATCTGAAATCTTTTCTTCGGGCATACTAAATGTGTTCAGTTTACAGAGGGTTGTCTATTTTTGTGTTCAGTTTACAGAGGGTTGTCTATTTTTGTTAAAGGCGTACAAAATCTCCCAATGATACTGTTATTACTATTCAAAGTTGTTTTCAAAGTTGGGCTAGAAATGACTCAAGCAACTTTTACTTAAGCAATTTTGGGAATATCAGAGTTTTTTCAATATATTCCTTTTATCTCAGTTAAATGATTTTTATTTCATAAGTAGATATACTACAAACTTATTTTATGTTTATAACGCATATTTATTTTTCCTAGAATTAATATTATAAGTAATTTTCCCCATTTTGGTATGCATTGAACTTTACTGTGAAGCTTGTTAAAAATACGGTTTCCTAGAGCAGGTGGTCTGGACAACTATTTTACTAAGCTCCTCTGGTGAACTGAGTGTACACCAACATTGACAACAACTGTAAAAAGTCTAGTTAGTTTCCAAAACCAGTCTGTTATGATTTGCCAAACTCATAATATAAACCATCTTACCTATTTTTTGATTAAGTTGTGTATTTGGAATTGGTATTTTGTCTACAGAGGGATTTGATATGACTTACAAGCTAAAAGTAATGTAAAATAAAGACTTTTATAACTGTTCTTGTCAGGTATGTCCTCCCAAATCTCTGAATCAAAAACTTAAAGGCATGCCCAAAGTATATAGTTTGAAAATATCCCCAGGATTTTGAGAAATATCCATGGTAAAATCTCCTGAGAGAAATCTTGGAACAGGAGAGAATAAATTTAGGAGTTTGATGGAATATAGAATGTGTCTACTTTTTGAATAAAGCTATCTCTTGTTTGAGCTAGCACTTTGTGAAGCTGTTGATTCTCAGAGCAGAGTGCTCATATCCTGAGGGGTATAGGACAGTGTTTTAGGGATATGCAAAGCTATAGTGTAAATACATTTACTTGGAAAAATTTAATTTTTTTTCACTTAAATACACATGAATGTATTACAAAATGCAATTTAAAATTCACATGAATTTTTGAAATAGCATTTCAGATATTTTTGTTTTTTTGCTTGAGGCTGTCAATTTCAATTATGCAGCTGCTAATCTGCTCTGAGGTATGTGCCTGTAGAGAGAGTGGAAAGGGTTGTGAAGGGCTAATTCGGGGATATTTGTAAACCAAGTATGTGTAAATTGAAGAGTACTTGTGTAGCTAAAAATGTTAATTTTGGGACCAAACAAGAACTGACTGAATGTTTATTTATTGGCATGTATTTTTAATTTTACATGGCTCTGTTGACTTTCCTTCTCCCCAAAGTCTGTAAGTCCTGAGGATTCTGAAAAGAGACGGACTAACTATCAGGCTTATCGAAGCTACTTAAATCGAGAAGGTCCCAAAGCTTTGGGCTCCAAAGAAATCCCCAAGGTGAGTACACTGGGCCTAGTACACGTGAGTCCATTATATGTATCCACTATGTTTACTGCAGCAGAGACTTGTTTAACATTTTACCAGCAGAAATCCTCAGTTATCATCTTTATGAATTAGGGGTGTTTGGTCATATTGTGAATCCCTGCTTCATACGTAGGGCTATTTTGAATGTTGAGATTTTTTAAGTACCTATATAGTCAACATTATTTTAGTCCTAGGGCCTAAAGGAACCTAGAGATGTTAGAGACAGATTCTTTATTTTAAGTAGATTCATAGTTTTGTTGTTTTTTTTTTTTAACTTCTGAGAAAGATTTGTTATCTGTGTGAGGGTTGTCCCTAACTTTTGTTCAGCTGCTGCTTTTCAAGCCTATTTTAAGTCTATGTTGATCTAAATTCTCTATTCAAAGTGTAGTAATAGGTAACTTGGAATGGCTTTTTGTTTTGTTTGGTAATTTCATTTTATTGAACCACTGCAAAAATAAAGCCTGCAACTATACACAGTTTTGATTGAGATTAAATGTATTCTTCATCCAACTCTCTTTAGCTATTGTCCTTTGTATTAGCAAGTTGCCTTTCCAACCAAGATACTTTGATATCATACTGAGTTACATGAAGGTTCTTAGATTTATTATCATAGGGGAGACAACAAAGGAAAAGAGCAGGAACTCAAATTTGTTTAGTGTTTCAGCATCAAAACTTACCTCTTTTAACAATAGCAAGAAATCCTATAGGTGAATTCCATTTACATAAAGTTCTACAAGTTAACTAGTTTTTGTTTTTTTAAAAAATAAAAATAGTATAACAAGGAATTTCAATAAGCTTTGTTAACTCTGAGTATATATATTTTGTTTCCAATTTTTTAAGTTTATTAAATGTCAGCCAACATAAGAATTTGATTTCAAGTTCTGCTTATTTGCTGTAAATTTCCAACAAATTTTTCATGTTGTGATTGTGATGTCAAAGGAGAAAAATCAACTTCCTGCTGCTTTGGTGCCAAATATTTCTTTGGAAAACTACCATGTAATTTCCTCTCTGCTTGAACATTTTGTTTCTTAGGGAGCTGAAAATTGCTTGGAAGGCCTCACATTTGTGATCACAGGCGTGCTGGAGTCCATTGAGCGCGATGAGGCCAAGTCTCTAATTGAGCGTTATGGAGGAAAAGTAACAGGAAACGTCAGCAAGAAAACAAATTACCTTGTCATGGGTCGTGACAGTGGTCAGTCTAAGAGTGATAAGGTAGGTGCTGCTGCCTTCTCCACACAGTAAATTAGCGTGCTTGCCTTGTCAGGCTCTTGATGTGATTGGTGGTAGTTGTGCCCTTCATAGAGGGAAATGATGAAGAAACGGGAAACTAATTTCTTCTCCACATAAGTGTTGTTGGCTTTGACCCCAGGATTTTGGTTTTCCAATGTAAGGCGCATTTGTGGATTACTTGACTTTCTTAGTGTAGTATTCTAGTGTAAGTCTTACTGTGAATGTAGAGACAAAGGCAATTTTCTTTTTCTTTTTGTGCTGAGTATCCCTATATATGCCACCGTAGATTCCACCTTAAGTTTTTTTTTTTATTGGAAGCTTTTAGGAATGTTGAGTTGGGTTTAGCTCCAAGTAACAGAGTACTTGTCCTTGCTTTAAACCAAAAACTGCTTATTTTCCTCATCTAACAAGAATTCCAAAGGTAGGAAATTATTGGGTATGGCTCAGCAGCTCAGTATTGTAGTTGCGCTACTTTATCCTTTACCGCTGCCTTAAATTATGTGAGGTGTAGCCTTTTTGCATATTGTCTTGTGTTGCAAGGTTATTTTCTGTTCTGGGAATAAAGACTTGTTGCATTCAAGGTAAGAAAAAAGGAACAGCGGCAAGACAGCATTCTAGTTGTGATTTGCCCTCTAATTTTTCCTCTTATAAAGTTCCACTTAGGTCTTATTGACTAGCATTGTCACATGATGGTCTAGAGCTGTGAGGAAGTCTGAAGAAAATGACTTCTGACTTTTGACCAGTTGTAAGGCACCACTTGGATGTGACAGTATTGGAGTTTCTTTAGTGAGGCAGAAGTAGTTGACAGTGCCTGCCATGAGTCAGCCTTGGGAGAGGGTGTGGAGAGCTGGATTTCTGTCCTGGTAACTTTGGCTCTTTCCAGGAAAGGGAAATTTGCAGCTGCGCATTAAAGTGGTCATGTGCCAACTTACCACACTTGGGAGAAGTTGCTGTCATTTTCTTTTTAATGAATGTGTCTGATAGTCCAGTATTACAAATGTTTTCCACTTCCTAACAGTCCCTAAATTTTTTTTTTAACAGATTAAATTTTAAGATGAGGTTTTAATGATTTGTGTTTTTAATCAACAGGCAGCAGCCTTGGGCACAAAAATTATTGATGAAGATGGCCTTTTGAATCTGATTCGAACTATGCCAGGCAAGAAGTCCAAGTATGAAACAGCATTTGAAGCTGAGGTCTGTTTAAAATGAACATTTATTTAAGTTGGTTTATAGCATTTCTTGGGTTGATAGAGGCCCACTGACTAAAAGATTGACTTTACATTCTACCACAAATGAGCTTATCTTATTTCCTTTTAATCAGCGAGTCTCTGCTTCTGTCAGACACTGAGGTGTCAGCAGTATAAATGTAATGTCCCCTAATATTCACAACTTCCAGCTGCAGTGGATTATCAAACCCAAAAATTAGCGTTGGTACCATTCTGCTGCATGTCACTCAGACTTCACATTTTCCTTCATTGTCCCTTTTTTGTTAGGATCCCATACTTAATTTTAATAGTTGTTTCTTCTTATTCTCCAATCTGTGGTAACTGCTTAGTCTTTTTCTCTTTTTTTTTTTGTAGAATGTTTTGGGTTTGTTTAATGTTATCTCATGATTAGGTTGGGTTATGTATTTTTGGAGAGAGTGTCACTGGGATGCTGCTCAGTGTGTCTTATCAGAAGTACATGAGGTAATTAATGTTTCTTATTAGTGATGTTTCACTTTGATTAGTTGGCTAAGGGGATACCTGCTGGGTTTCTCTACTAGTGACTATTTCCTTTTTTTTTTTTCCTATTGGTGATTATGATTATGTTGCAGAGATAGTTTAAGATTATGCTGATATCCTTGTTTCTCCTCAAACTTCATCCACAGTTCTTAATATTTTCTCACTGGGAAAAGAAAAGCAAAACACTTTTATGTATTGTGATACTTTTTATCTCCCACAATATTTGCCCTGTTAAAGGAGATAAGTCAGTGCTTTGTTCTAGTTATAAGATTGTAACCATCAACGCTGTCTAATTCTAGAACGTTTCATCACTACCAAAAGAAAACCTGTCCCATTATTAGTCACTCCTTATGCCCACCCCATGCAACCACTATGCTGCTTTCTATCTCTGTGGATTTGTTTCTTCTGGGCATTTCATATAGATGGGATCCTGTGGCCCCTTGTGACTGATTTCTTTGACTTAGCGTGTTTTCAAGATCGCTTATATTGAAGCATGTATCAGTCCTGTACTCCTTTTTATTGATTAATAATCTGGTGGTGTGACACTCTGTTTGTCCATTCATCAGTTGATGGATATTTGGGATGTTTCCTTTTATTTTTGCTATAATATGATTGTGTGTATATATGTGTGTTGTATAATATACTGTTGCTGGGAACATTTGTGTTTTAAGTTTTGTGGCAGCATAGTTTTTTTTTAATGATCATTTTCTTACATCATTGTACTTTAGGTGTAGTCCCCCTGATTTTCCCATCACCATAGCACCTGTGATCCATCACCATAGAGCCTTGTGTTTCCTAACTTCTTCCGTGAAGTTTGCTTCAGGTCTGTAGTCAGCTTGCAAGTTTTGCCTTTTTCCTGACTCTCTGTTTGGTTATCCTATGCTACTCTTAGAAGGGAAACCATTTGATATTTTTCCTGGTCCTTAGACTTATTTCTCTTAGGGTAATTCCTTCTAGTTCCATTCATGTTGTTGCAACCGATATGAGTTTATCTTTTTTTGATCACCGAGTAGTGTTCTATTGTATATGTACCACATCTTGATCCATTCAACTGTTTGGGGGGCATTTAGGTTTTGTCCTAATCTTAGCTGTTGTAAATAGTGCTGCAGTAATAAGCATACGAGTGCAGGTTTCCTTTCCCATTAGTGTTTTTGTATCTTGTGGGTAGATTCCTAGTACTGGAACCACTGGATCATAAGGTTGGTCCATTTTTAGTATTATGAGGGTCCTCCACAGTGTTCCATAGTGGTTGGACCAATTTGTAGTCCTACCAACAGCGTAAGAGAGTTCTATTTTCTCCATGCCCTTGCCAACATTTGTTTTTAAATGTGGGCCATTCTCATCAGCAGGAGGTGCTGTCTCGTTGTGTTTTGATTTACATTTTCCTGGTAATAGTGATGTTGAACATTTTTTTCATATGCCTGTTGGCTGTTTGCATTTCTTCTTCGGAGTAGTATCTTTTCAGTCCTCCTGTCAATTTTTTGACTAGGTTATTTGTTTTTGTTGAGTTGTGTAAGCTCTTTGTAGATCTTTGATATCAGTCCCTTATCGGTTTTTGGTGTGCAAATATTTTCTCCTGTTCCATAGGGTGTCTCTTTGTTTTGGTTACTGTCTCTTTCGCTGTACAGAAGCTTTTTAGTTGAAGACTGAATTAGTTTTAATTAGTCAGAAAACTATATGTTCTCTTAATCCTTCACCCCATTTTCTTTGCACAGATGTTGAAATACTACTTTAAAGAAAAATCCATTCTCAAGTTGAAAAATTGTATTTGGGTGCTTTTTGGTGTGATTGTTAATTTTCAGAAAGGTTGGAAGGTAGTGATTCCCATAAATGATAGGGTTCATTGTGAAAGGACAAACTCAGATTGCATAGCTCACTTGGATATCTTAGATGACCCTCTGAAATACATTTAGCAGGACAGAAATTCTGTATATCTCACCAGGTTTCTTTTTTCCTCACATTTGCAATTTTTAAGATGAAGAAAGAGAAATCCAAACTGGAGCGAACACCCCAGAAAAACAACCAAGGAAAAAGAAAAAATAGTCCAAACAAGAAGGAATCAGAATCTAAAAAGAGTAAAGTGACTCCCCAAAGGGACTGCTCTACAAAGTCAATAAAAAAGGAAACTAGTGTGTTTCGGAGAGGCCTGGACTTCAAGGAACAGGTGGCCGAGGAGACAAATGGTGGCATCCAGCCTAGGAACTTGGCTGATGGCAGCAGTGAAAGCAAAGTGGAAAATTTGCTCTGGGTGGATAAATATAAGCCAACCTCACTCAAGACCATAATTGGACAGCAAGGTGATCAGAGCTGTGCCAACAAGCTCCTACGCTGGCTCCAAAACTGGCATAAGAGTCCTTCTGAAGATAAGAAACACGGTGATTTTACAGCTTCGTCCATTTGTGTGTGTTTGTCATCATGTAACGACTTGGTTGTACATATGTGAGGAAGTCTATTAGTTGGTTCATTACTCTCTCAACAAGAATTTATTGAGGACTCTGAGTCCTGGTGCTAAACCAGATGCTAGACATGCTGCTGTGAACATAGCAGTCCCTCTAGCACCTAGACTTAGCGAGGGAGAAATATGAACTAGCACTTAAATGCATTATGCCAAGTACAGTTAATAGGGGTAAATGGTAGGGTACCGAGGGAATGTAACTGTGCAGTCAGGAGTATGTGCCCTCATCTTTGGAGGGAGGAAATTTAAACTCTCACTTGAAAACCAAGGAGAGGTTAGCTAGGTGAAGAGGGAAGGTGGGGCAGGTGTTGGATGGGAGAGAGAGCATGCACCAAAGTAGGAAGATGTTTGAGAGCAAGATTGTGGAACATCAAGGAACTCACAGAAAAATTCCACTGTTATGTTGGTTTGTCCTTGGTCCGGTGCTCTGTGCTTCTCTAGTTTCTGTATTGTTTGCTACGTTTTTGTCATGGATAGCAAATAGTCCAAAAGTATTATCAGGACTGAGATTTTGAATCACACATGGTGGTAATGTTTTTTTGAGCTTCAACTGCAGATGTGTTATGTGAGAGATAATAAAGCAAAATTTCCCGAGCATCACAGTGAATTCCCAAAGTGACGGGTGATTATTAATGTCTAGGTGGTCAACTAGACATTGGCTGACAGTGCCAATATATTTACATCAGATATTGTAATTGTACTGATACAAGGTTAAGTTTAAGTAGGTTCCTTTTTTCAAAGCTACATTAACTCTAGCTTAAAAGAGAGTATATGTACTTTATTTGCCTGGAGAAGATTTTTTTAAGGGTGAAGGATAATCCCTTTACCTAGGCCTGTGGGCAGTGGATTTAGCCACTTTTCTTGGTCATTGTTTTTGCATGGAGTACATTTATATGCAGACAGCAGGTGTGGAAGAATAAGGGGAGGAGGAATGCTCTAGTGTTGAGCAGTGCAAAAGTAGTTGCAGGTACTATGTCTTCAAATCATTTTTTTCTTTGATCATGCTTGTTAACGTTTATTAAAGCAGGCATACATGTTCATTTTCACAGCATCTCAACACATAACTATTCTTGCCTTTACAAAGAAGGAAACAGGCAGAGGGATTAAGTCACTTCTGGAGTTTTTCAAGTGGGTAAAGGTAGAGTTAGAATTAGAACCCAAGTATTCTGCTCTGTGACCTGTCCTTTTATAGGAAAGGAAACTTATAAAATATGTTGTTAAATCAGTTTTAAGGTTAGTGAGTTCTAGTTGTTTTTTCATTTTGGATAGGAGTCAGGTAGCAGAAGAATTGCACTAAATGCTCTAGAAACTATTGTTTATACTCTGTAGAAAATATTCTGCAAATTTAGAACTTCATTAGAGAACTGCTTTCAGTGCAAAGTTTGTGCAGTTATTCTTCAGTTTCTATTTGGGGTAATATAGGTTAACACTCTGCAACTTCTTTTTTTCCTAGTAGCGAAGTTTGGTAAATTTGCTGGCAAAGATGATGGCTCTAGTTTTAAAGCAGCATTGCTCTCAGGCCCTCCCGGTGTTGGCAAAACAACCACTGCTTCTCTGGTTTGTCAGGTAGGTGTTTTGTGACTGTGTGGTTGGAAAGGTCACCTAGAAGTTGGAGGCGGGGGGGAGGCAGACGGAAGGAGGGAGGGAGGGGCTTTCATAAGCAATACAAAAAAGATGAGACAGACATGTGCATTTGTAGAACTGCCTGGCAGGGAATTTCCAGCCCAACCTTATCCATCTGTAAGGACGGTTTCTTGGAGCAGGCATTCACCTTCCTCATCCATCAGCCCTTGGAGGAAGGGTAGGGCTACATGGGTGATTAATTTGACTCATTTTTCTGGAGGTTGTGGTACTTCTTGGTGACCCTCTTCCATCATCTTATCTGAAATTAGATGAGTTTCCACAGCCTTTTCTCTTTTTCACATCTTGCTAAAGCAGAGTTTTGAGGAAAAAAAAAAAAAAAGCAGCAGACTCTGCTATTCCTTAGAAAAAGACTGTTTTCAAAGATAATCATGGACACTGACTGACTATCTAACACTTATCCATTTGAAATGTAAACCATATTGTTCCTTATTCCCTGTTTCTCGAGAGACTCTTAGGTTAATTCTTATCTGACATTGAAATCTGGTCATATATTTAGTTCTTTGTAGGACTTTAAGAAGCAAACATCGTGAGATTGCTTTTTCAATGGACTCATAATAATGATATATCAGTCCAGGTTTAAGACTAGTCATGTGTTTGAATTTGTGTGTGGTATGGATGTATTTTTTAAGTCTCTTTAATATTGCGAAGCATATAATAGTTAATCTCATTATCTGTTTCATACTTCATCTTTTTACCATGGTTCCTACATGATTTTTCTACCCGCTTTCTCTTTAATTGTGCTGGGTTTTTTGGGGGAAGGGGAATTAATAATTTATATTGTGATAGTAACATTTTTTGCACATTTTGATTAGGAATTGGGATATAGCTATGTGGAACTGAATGCAAGTGACACGCGGAGCAAAAACAGTTTGAAGGAAATTGTTGCTGAGTCACTGAATAATACCAGCATCAAAGGCTTTTATTCAAGTACGTGACTTTGTGAACTATTTTTTTTTTCCCTTTTGGTTATGTATGAAGACAGGTTCATTTTAATATTTACTAACCAGTTCTGCTAACCTTTAAAAAGGAACCTCTTTAAATCATGGAACTCATCAGAGAAAAAAACCTCTGATGTGACTGTTATAGGAAAAGCTTTTTAAAAAGTTTTTGGAAGTTTCTGAGAATGTAATAAAAAAATGCCCACATGAAGGACTAAACGGTATAAATTTAGAACCTGTCGTAGTCACTTGACTCCTTGGCTCTTTTCAGCAGCAGAAAACAGTTGTTAACACGATGCTGTGTGGGAAGTATCACTCCTGTGGATTGTTAGTGGGACTGTAGGTTGCTAGAAGCTTGGAGAATAATCTGGCAATATTTCTTAAAAGTTAAGTGACGTTTTCCTTTTAGCTTGAAATCCCTGGAATTTAACAATTGTTGACAAGCCTATAAGGATATTCATTTAGTATGGTTTATAATAGCAGATTGGAAACTTTCCCTTTTTTTTCAGTAGATGGTGATTATGTGAAATACAGAATATTAAATGTTTTAACCTTTATAAAGTGAGGTGTTCTATATCAGATCACAAAAACATATGAAATGACAGAACCGAAGTGTGTATTTTTTTATACACTTGTTTTTAGTATATGCAGAATAGCTCCAATGGACAGCATTCCATAAGGGAGCTACTATGGAGTATTCATACAGTTTGTCTCTGGAGAGGTATATACTTGGCATCCTAGGCATGGGTGGGAGAAATTTTCACTGTGTGTTCTTGTGCCTTTTACATTTGGTATCATGAGTCTAAATTATTAGTTCAAAATGGATTATGTATATATTTTCATAAAGCAGCAATGCTTGAACAGCTGTTTTTGCCCCATCCATAGCGTCTCAACATGGGTCAGGTGGAGCAGCCCATTCAGTAAGCAAGAAACATGCTCTCATCATGGATGAAGTAGACGGCATGGCAGGCAATGAGGACAGGGGAGGAATTCAGGTAATAGAAGCACCATATTGTTGCAGTTTACTGTTGGTTCTTAGTTTAAAAAACATTTAAAATTTTTAAATTCTGTGATATTTATGGCAGTAAAAGCATGTTGCTAATAGTAGTAGTTTTGTATTTTTTTTTTCTTAAGTAATGCTTTTGTATTGTAAATTTGCCTTTCAGGAATTAATTGGCCTGATAAAACACACAAAAATTCCCATTATTTGTATGTGCAATGATAGAAATCACCCCAAGATTCGTTCTTTGGTTCATTATTGTTTTGATCTTCGTTTTCAAAGACCTCGAGTGGAACAGATTAAGGTATGATGATTATAGTTATTTTCTCCATACTACCTCATTTATTTAAAGGTCAGTTTTTGAAGGTACCTGATAAATACATCTTATATCTGATTAAATGAGCCTTTTAAATCCCTTCTGTCAATTTCAGGGTGCCATGATGTCTATTGCATTTAAAGAGAATTTAAAGATTCCTCCACCAGCTATGAATGAAATAATCTTGGGAGCCAATCAAGATATCAGACAGGTAGATTAAGTCTATCTTATATGACAACAGATGAATTTTAAAAAGTTAATGCTTCCAGTCTTTGGAGGAGCAGGGAGGGACAGTGTTTTCTCATTTTCACAGTGTCTTGTGATTCTTTTAGGTGTTGCACAATCTGAGTATGTGGTGTGCACGAAATAAAGCACTAACCTATGACCAAGCCAAGGCTGATTCTCATAAAGCCAAAAAGGACATCAAACTGGTAAAATATGATGTTTTTCAACTTTAAAATTACTTTCTCAAACTAAAGCACTTATGTTGTAGGCATGAACTCAATACAAGCAGTTATTATTGTTCCTTTTCAAACCCATGGAATCTGTGGACTTTATAGTAAGAGATCTAGACAGCAGCTATTAGTATTTCTAATTCAAATGAACTTTTCATCAAGGACTGACTGTCAGTGTGTAGTATAAATGAGAAAGTGAGCTTCTAAATTATGCTCATGCTGTAGTAGTTATAAATATGGCTTTTCCGAACTCCCTTTTGATGAACTCCATGTTTTTAATGGTTTTGAACCTATTCAGGATAATCTTTTTAAACTTATTGGTGTATCACTTATTTCTGTATTGTTTTATGTAGTTATTATCAGAATTTATTATTACAGTTAGGACAGTGATTAAGCACTTTTTCTTCCTCATTTTAAAAAAAAAAAGCTTTGTAAGAGCAGTTGTAAGTTCACAGCAAAATTGAGTAGAAAGTCTGAAGCTTGCTGTATCTCCTGACTTCTCCCCCTCCCCCCCATGTACAGCCTACCCTACTGTTAGCATCTCCTACTGGATTTGATACAATTGATGAACCTTCACTGATACCATTTTTCAGTAAAAGTCCATAGTTTACATTTAGAGATCATTTTTGGTGTTGTACATTTTAATGTGTGTTAACTGAAAATGATATGTATCTCCTTAGTGTTTGCACCACCCTGAAAAGCTGTGCTCTGCCTGTTCCTTCCTCTCTTCCTCCTAACCCTGGCGACCACTAATCTTTTTACTGTCTCCATTACCTTTTACAGAATGACAGGTAGTTGGGATAATACAGCGTGTAGCCTTATCAGATTGATTTCTTTGCTTTAGTAATATACATTTAAGATTCTGTCATGTTTTTTCATGGCTTCATAGTTTATTATAAGTGGTGACTAATTTTCCATTGTCTGGCAGTTACAGTTTATCCGTTCACCCAGTGAAAGGGATCTCAACTTCTTTCTTTGGCAATTATGACCAAAGTTGCTATAAACATTATTCTGCAGGTTTGTTTTTTGATGCATATGAATCTCATTATAACTTTCATGAAACTATAAGTTTCACTATCATTACACCAAGGAATGATTGCTTGATCATGCACCTTCATAAATGTGATACAGTAAGGGTTTGGTTAGCATGTTTCATTTTTGTTTTTTCCTAATAGTAAGAGTATGTTTAGCTTTGTCAGAAACCACCAAACTGCTTAACAACGACTCAGCTATTTTACTTGACTGCCAGTCATGATGAGAGTTACTGTTGCTTCATATGTATGCCTGCATTTGGTGAATATTGGCCATTATACTAGCTGTGTTAATGTGTCTTTTTAGGGCCCATTTGATGTTGCCAGGCGGGTATTTGCAGCTGGAGAGGAGACTGCTCATATGTCACTTGTGGACAAACTGGATCTCTTTTTTCATGATTATTCAATAGCACCCCTTTTTGTCCAGGAGAACTATGTACATGTGAAGCCTGTAGCTGCAGGGTGAGTGTTAACGAGCTAGTAAGGAGTTGAATTAGGAAGTTCCTGGAACTGCAAAAAGCCATTGAGAGGGAGATGTATGGGAAACGAATATTGATGTCATCCAGACTTTCTTTTTCTTTCTTGCAGGGGTGACATGAAAAAACACCTGATGCTTTTAAGCAGAGCAGCGGATAGCATATGTGATGGTGACCTCGTGGATCGTCAGATCCGGAGTAAGCAAAACTGGAGTCTTCTACCCACACAGGTAAGGCCGTGGCTCTGCTTCAAGTTCAGAATTCTGCTTTAGTAAAGGAGAACAAAATAGCTTCTAGTTCCTGTAATTATTTGAAATGCGAGTTAACATTATGGCTCGTGTGGCAGAATTAGTCTCTTATAAATTAAAATATTCTATGGTTACAATCGTCTTTTAATTAGTTGAGCGTTAAGTGTTTCAGAATGTTTTTATGTAAATGGGCACCTGGAATAGAGGGTTAGATTTTGGTCATAACTAAGAAGTGAATCAGCGGTTTCATTGCTCAGTTTTACTTCAAGAATCCATTTTGGCTTTTTGGTCATTCTTGGCTCTCCCTGGTGGTTTACTAAGGAGCTTTTTTCCCCCCCCCTTGCTGTAACTTTTATTTATTTGTTTGTTGTTTTTGATGATGTATTCTTTTTAGTTTTCATATGATGTATGGTTGTTGGAATGCCCCCCGACTGCCACTACCTGTTGCTTCACCTTTCTTTTTTTTCTTTTTTGAGACTAGGTCTTACTACTTGGCCCAGGGAACCATGGACTCAAGTGATCTCCAGCCTCAGTCTCCCAGATAGCTGGGATTATGGGCGCACACCACCACGCCCAGCTATTTTTTGAGACTAGGTCTCGCTATATTGCCCCGGGTGGGTCTCGAACCGCGAACTCAAGCGATTCCGTCTCAGCCTCCCTTGCTAGACTGGCATTAAAGACGCACGCCACCATGCTCGACTGCTTCACCTCCTTTCTTGTTGCTGGCTGGCTGTCTCCACTCTGTTTTCTGTCCCATTTTGCTGCATCTTTGCCTTGTGGTTCAGACCTTTGACTTAGGGAGCCTGACTCCCTGCCTTTGTCAGTAGAGAAATTCCCTGATGGGGGGACAGCCATCAGCAGATGGTGGTCTGACCGATCTCCTCAGTCTTGGTTTGCAGCTCTGCTGTGGGACCGCTGTCATATTTCTGTGGAAAATGGGATGTGCCTTGCTCTTGCTGACAGCATCTCTGAACCGGGATTTTTGCTCCCAATCCCCGGTGGTGATGTGGGTATAATTCTGTGTTAGGTAGTCTCTCCAACTGGACTCATAGTCCCGCATTCAGTGGTTCTCTTCATGCTCTTTTTGGATCCTGCCCAGAGGATGTATGTGTCCAGGACCTTTATTCATACCTGTCACCTCTTCTGTATCTATAGTTGAGTTGGGTTATTAGTGTTTTGCTTATTCATGATGAGGACTGACTGGAGTGGGAGTAAACAGGAGCTCTTTTTTGAAGGAATGAAGGAAGGCCATGCCAGCAGCCATTTTTCTGATACCAGAGTTCTGAATTTCTTCTTCTTTGCTAAAAAGACAGCTGTAGGTTGGCTGTTTATATTTAGATTGATCTCTTTTACTCCAGAGTTCCTTAAATGTTCATAATTAGGAGTGTTGTTCTTAGAGTTTGAATATTTATACAGTACTTTTCATTGATTATATCTACTTTCCTTATATCATTGTATAGCCTAAAATTCTCCCACTGCCATGTCATCTGTGAACCATATTTTCCCTTGTGCTCATTCCGCCCCTGACTTTGCCCTCTGTCTCTCCCCCCCCCTTCACTGTGTGTTGTAGTTAGCTGTTAGGTTTTTTTTTCCTTATCCTTTTATTTGGTTTTTCTATATCCTGCCTATTAGTGAGACCATCCGGTGTTTATCTTTTTCTCTCTGTCTTATTTTGGCTAGTATGATTCCGTCTAGCACCATCCACGTTGCTGCAAATGACATGTTTGTCCTTTTTGTTTGTTTGCAATTAAACAAGATATAGTAACAAGTTGAGGTTTTTTTTGATCACTGAATCACCATTGTGTAGGTGTGCCATGACTTTTTAATCCATTCATCTGTTTTGGGACATTTGGGTTGTTTTGTATCCTGGCTATTGTAAATAGCATTGCCGTAAATATAGGGGTGCAGGTTTCCTATTCAGTTATTCAATTAGTGTTTTTAATATCTTTTAGATTCCCAGAAGTGGTATAATCACTGGATCAGATGGTAGTTCTATTTTTAGTAGTTTGAGAGTCCTCCACACAGCTTTCCATAGTGGTTGGACCAGTTTGTAGTAAAAGTGTTCTTTTTTCTCTGCATCTTCACCAGCATTTGTTGTTGCCTGTTTTTTTTGATATATATATATATTTTTTTTTTGATAATTTAATGGGTCATTCTCATTGGTGTGAGGTGGTATCTTACTATGGTTTTGATTTGCATTTCCCTGATAATAAGTGATGTTAGGCACTCTTTCTTGTCTGTAGGCCATTTTATATTTACTGAGTAGTATTTGCCTTAGTAATGAGGAAGAAACTTTCAGAATCCTCCTCTACTATTAATTCTGCCCACACGGTCATTGTATGAAAACTAAAAGACCCGTTCTGCATGTAAAGAATCCTTTCTCTTATGTTTTGAAAGGGTTCATTTTTCTTTATCTAATAATTGTACCTTTGAGAATTCAAAGTATTTTGATGAAATAGGAAGAGTGAACGAGTTTATCAAAATTAAAAGTGACAAAAAATAATTTCAGTACAAAATATTTTATAACACATTAATTCATTAGCCAATGGACAAAATTATGTCAAGCAATATGATTTTCTCAGGTTCTCTCAATGGAGCATTATGCAGCCTTTAAAGTTGTTATTTTTCAGAGTCAGATTATTTTCTAATTATTAGGCTCCATACTTTTGAATCATCTGTGCCATCAATAGCTTGTGTGTAGATAGTCATATTACTGTTAAAGTCTTTCTGTGACATTGATCTGCTTGAAGTAATTGGTATGTTGTAGAGGGACTGAGATGGTAAGATGCTTGCTCCTAAGGCCATAACAAGTTTTTTTATTATTTAAAATTTTTTTTAAATTTTATTTTTAAAAATTGTATACACACACGTGTACATATTTTACATATATATGTATATGTATGTATATGTATTTTACATCATTGTCTACCCCAAGGTTCTCCCACCACCTTATCACCCATGGACCATCTTAATCTCTTGTGCCCTCCCCCTCTCCCAATTCTCCCCTCTTCCCCTTCTCTTGCTCTATGCTTCAGTTCTCATAACAAGTTTTTCAACCCAACTAATTTCTGCCAAAGTTAGTTGTTGTCTCTGAGAGAAGTTTCCTGTACCACAGATCAAAGGCAGAGGGAAAGGGCCTTAATAAGCCCTAGGAATAGGTATCTGGGGCAACGTTGTTTCATTTTCCAGATACTTTGGAAGCCAGCAACTGTTAAGGAAGGAACTGATATCATATTTAAATCCTAAACCGAAATTGATTTTTTCAGGCCATTTATGCCAGTGTTCTTCCTGGAGAGTTAATGAGAGGGTACATGACCCAGTTTCCCAGCTTCCCGAGTTGGTTGGGGAAGCACTCCTCTACCAGCAAGCACGATCGTGTTGTTCAGGATCTAGCTTTGCACATGAGTCTCAGGTAAGCACTGTTACTCCATGTCTGGCATTTTACTATAATGTGTTTAGCCTTTAGTAAAAATAGATGCCTTTAAAGGTTTGTATTTTAGTTTTATTGCTAACTGGAGAAATGATTCTGGTCAAAAGTGACTTTAATTTTTTGTGATCAGTATAGATTTGTTCTGTCACATAAGAGAATACCAGTGAATAAAAACTTAGATGTGTCGTAACTGTAAGGTAAAATTTAAAACTATATAAACCTGAGATAGCACTATTCTTGCTATTTGTGTTACAAATATGCGTCATGCCTTCATAATAATTTTTTTTTTGACCATCCACATGGCTTCGTAATAATTTAATGGGAAGAAGGGAACTACTTAAATAAATGAATTAGCTTTTAACTATCCTAATAATAGTAAAGTGACCTAGTAATTTGGGATAGGGAATAGTTTAGTGTGTAATAGGAGATAGACACATTGTTGATTGAAAGCTAATGTGCTTGGAGAAGTTTAAGAAAGTTCCAGAATTCTTGTTATTTGGTATTTTTTAAAGTTTAGAAACTTAAACAGTATGCATGTAGACACATATTTGAACTTTAGGATTCATTTTTAACCATGTAGAACTGTTTGGGGGATCTTTTATTTTCTCTTCTGTTCCCTGGAGGAATTCAGTATTTTGGTCTTTTGTTATTATGCTTCCTCTTCTTACTCGTGGCATGAGACCTTTTTTTAACCTTTTTTTTTCGATGAGCCTGGATTAGTTTCATATTGCTGCTGTAACAAATTATGTCAAACTTAGTGACATACAACACCAATTTATTCTCATCTTGTGAGGGAGGGTTTATCCTGGGTGAGCCTTGTGTAATTTCAAGGATGTTTTATTTTAAGATAGGAAGCAGGAGAGAGGATATTTTTCTTTTTATTTATTTTTTACATCATTGTTAATTATTAGACAGTATTTGGTTTCTCCCCTCAGATTTTTCAGGGACTGTAATTTCTTCCACCATCATAGTACCTCTCTAGTCCCTTGTGCTCCTCCCTCCCATTTTGACCCCTTATCTTCCTATCCTCCCATGCCTCAGATCTATGGTAAGCTTGCAAGTTTTGTCTTCTTTTTGTTTCCGATCCTTTATTCAGTTTTTCTATTTAAATAAAGTCATCAGATATTTATCTTTCTCACTTCACCTAGTATAATCCCTTCCAACTCCATCCTTGTCACAAATAGCATTAGTTTATTCTATTGTGTATCTATACACCACATCTTGATCCATTCTTCTATTTTGGGGCATTTGTTTCCATATCTTAGCTATGGTAAATAGTGCTGCAGTAAACATAGGAGTGCTGGTGTCCTTAGTGTTTCGATGTCCTTTGGGTAGATGCCTCAATGTGGAATCACTGATTCGTATGGTAGATCCTAGGTTAGTGATTTGAGGAACCTACATGTAGCTTTCCATAGTGGCTGGGCCACTTCTCATTCCCACTAGCAGCGTAGGGAGGCTTCTTTTTTAACACATCCTTGCCAGTGTTTGTTTCTAGTTTTTCAGATACGGACCACAAGAGAGGGTTGATTGATTGGAAGCTATACTGTTAGCTTTGAAGATAGAAAAGGGGTGAGGTGAAAGATTGCTCGTCACACTGAGGGCCTCTCAGTTCTTTTCCTGGCCATTGCTCTTATCTAAAGGTGGCTGAGCTTGAGGAGATGTCTTGTTTGTGCGCCTACTGGACTCATGCATATCTTGAATACTAGTATTCTGTGTTATTTTATGACTGTCCTCTCGTGTGACTGTCTCGTTAGACTATTTGGTAGAAAGTGATGCTTACTTACCTAGTGCATAAAACTAGTTGCAAAATGTTTCTTAATAATATGGAGGATGTTACCATCAATACCTCTACAGTGAGTTTTGCAATTTTAAAAATAAACTAAGCTCATCCTATTTAATTTTTAGTCGTAACTAAATTACTAAAATTCCATAGGCCTCAGATATCTTAAAAATGGAAGTGTGATTTTATTACTGGTTTTAACTTTCTTTGGGTCATGATTGCTGTTGCGAATCTGAAAGTTCTTTATTCTGTATTGGTCCCAAATGCACTGACGCATAAATAATAGAATTTTAGAAGAATTACAGAATTCTAAGGTTAAGAACCTTTGATTAAGATACATTAGATATTTTAAAGATTTCATGTTTTATGATTCCACTAGTAGATGGCAATTATATAAGAAAATACAAGTGAATAATATTGGAAGAAGTTTCGTGATTTCTTGGCATTGTGGTTTATGGCTCATGCTTGTCACTTATGAGCTTGCTTGCTTATGGAAGACAATCTAGAGGAAGTGGGAAAGGTTAAAATAAGAGTGCTTTTAATCTTTGCCTAGACTGTAAAAGCAGTTGTGGGGCAAGTTGCTAAATTTCACATCAGGATAAGAATTATGTGACTAGACAGGAGCAGATCGGATGTTTACTGCAGCACAATTTATAGTTGCAAGGACATGGAAGCAACCTAAATGCCCCAAAACAGATGACTGGATGAAAAAAATGTGGTATATATACACAATGGAATATTACGCATCAATTAAAAATGTCAAATTCAACAATTTTTATGACAACATGGATGTACTTAGAAGAAATCATACTAGCAGAAAGAAGTCAAAAAGAAAAAGACAGGAATCAATTGGTTTCACTAATATATGGGATATAGTAAAAAAACAAACAAAAGCCTTGAGGAAAAGTCAAAACAAGCTAAGCACCAAACGGAAGCACACAACTTTGAGAAGGAGGGAAAGTGGGGGAAGGGAGGGGAAAGTGGAGGGGGGTAAATCCCTGGGAGTACAATGTCGTGAAACATATATAAATAAAAAATAATAATAATAAAGTCTATTGCAAATAGGAAAAAAAAAGACAGGAGCAGAGTCTATAGGTAACTTCTGAAGGGACATTTTCATTTCTGACTTTAACATGGGTTCTGAAATCTGAAAGTAAAGGTTTTGTTGTCTCCTATTTGAAGTATGCATGTATATATAATTGCTCGATTTGAAGATGTAGGCAGAACAAAGTTGGGTGGATTTAGAATGATGACAGTGGAAATACTGTTTTATTCAGCTATTTTCTGTCTTTAAGGCACCCACATTTAAGAGAGAAGAAAAAATTGTTTTGTAGTAATATTCGAGATCGCAGTGGAGCACATGCTATTTCCCTGTTTCCCCCTTGGTCAGCGTGGACCGACTTGGGATTCTCCAGCAATGTTTTCCATAGTTTCCTTAGCTTTGGTGCAAATCCTGCTCTAGAACTAAAGATTTCATAGTGATGATATTGGGAATTTTGAGGGAAGCAATCATGTGACTTTCAAGTTCCCAGAGACCAGAAATGTTAGACTCTAAAGTGACAGTGAGGTAGGAAACCTGTTTTTAATAGATGGAATGAAGGAGCTTTGACTATAAGAAGTATGAACAAATGGAAGCACTGTTGATGCCCTGGCATTTAGAGTGGGATGGAAATACATGTGCTGCTGAAGTAAGCACAAGAGTAGCATGGAAATAAAACATGCATTTGTGATTTTCTTCCATTGATCTGGAAAGTAGAAAATGCCATTTGAATACATTGGTGTGCATCCATTACCCTGGTGGAATAGCACTAAAGTTTCCCACTAAACCCTTCAGAGTGGGTTGAGCGCCACCTGATGAACTCGTTGTTAAGCATTCTGTCACTGAGTTGGGTGTAGTTTGCCATTAACTGCAGGTGTGTCTCTTGTTTTGGTTTAAGAACTTACTCCAGCAAAAGGACGGTGAACATGGAGTATCTGTCACATATGAGGGATGCACTCGTACAGCCCTTGACTTCACAAGGGGTTGAAGGAGTGCAGGGTGTGGTTGCTCTTATGGACACATATTATTTGATGAAAGAAGACTTCGATAATATCATGGAAATGAGCAGCTGGGGCGGCAAACCCAGTCCCTTCTCCAAACTGGACCCCAAGGTAAATCGTGTAGCCCGCCACTTTGTAGTTGCCAGGTTGTACTGGGAATACTTCAGAGCTGTTTTGAGATGCCTTAAAGACTTTTTCACCTCTCTCCATTAGATGCTTGCTACTTCTTATGGCTCATGTCTACTGAAACAGCACAAAGGCACAAATCAAAGATACTCTTGTATTCACTCGCTCTGTGACTGCAGTAGTAGTAAAAATTTATATTTGACTTTATGATTTGTGTTTTTATCGTTATGTTGAGTTGAAAAGCAAAAAGTGAAATCTAGGGATCAAATATAAATGTAAATAAATAACTCTTAAAAGGGGGGCAGCAGCCTGGAGAGGCAAAAGAGTGGTGGGCATGCATTCTGAAAAGATTTACTGGCCAAGGGTTTTAATATATTTTCTAATCTGTGGATTCAGTATTCATTCCAGTGGGACAATCTAATATAATAGTGTATCCTCTTTATATAATGAGCATAAAAAACTGTTGTTGTAACATGGTTATGTAATATCTCATACCTCACTCTAGTGGCTACTACTTAGTGCTAGGGGTTACCTTCTCTAGAATTTTGGCCTGACTTAGTGGTTATGGGCTAAAATCATCAGACACCTAGTGATAGAATGTATGCACTAATTTTATAATTATGTTTAGAATTCTGCTTGAAGTTAATTAAAATTTTCCAGCTTACTTAGTATTTTGAAGTAAGCCCTATTAATATAGTTTGTGATAAAGGCCAAACTTTAATGTGTGTTTATGTAAACTTTTTTTGATTGTCTGTCTAAATTTGTTTGTTTTTTAAATTGAAGTAATATTATAACATCACTTTGTAGCACTTAAGTAAAAATAACAATAGGGTGACATTATTTGGCCTGCCTCAGTTTCCCAAATTATTACTCATTTTAAGTTATGTGCTCTATTAAGACCATCTTGAAAATATGGAACTTCTGTATAAAATGATGCATATACCTGTACTTGTACACATGTGCATAAATATTTGGCAAACAATCTCAAGGGACTTCTGGGATCTCTCAAAAACCTTTAGGCTTAACAGAAGACTATTTGATACTTAGACTTTTTAAAAGAACTGCCTTTATTTCCTGTCCTGTAGGTAAAAGCAGCCTTCACAAGAGCTTACAATAAGGAAGTCCACCTTACACCATATTCACTTCAGGCAATAAAGTTATCCAGACACAGCACAGGGCCATCCCTGGATTCTGAATATAGTGAAGAGCTAAATGAAGATGACTCTCCACTGGATGAGAAAGACCAAGATACTGTGGAGAGTGATGCTATGATCAAGGTAGTACTTTAAGCTACACAACTGAGAAACTCTGATGCTCATCAGAATAGTTTATCTTTTCTATTGTTTATAATTTGCCTTTGAGATTATGCAGGATCTTAATAGTAAGTAGTAGAATAAGCTGAAAATAAGTGGTAATGTATTTTCTTTCTCACAGTGGAGGTGCAGATTATTTTTTTATAGGTAGTTTTTTTTTGTTTGTTTTTTTGTTTTGTTTTGTTTTGTTTTTTTGATAGAAACCATGTAGCAAGAAAGCAGGCCATCCTATTAATAGTTATGTCACCATTGGTGCTTTACCCACAGAAACATATGCTTCCACAGCATAATCAAGAGAAGCATTTTTAAGCATGTTAGTATGTTTTTCTGTAGCTATTGGACTACCTGTAGAAACTTCTCAAGTAAAGAAGTCTTTTGCGAGCAAAGATTAAACTCATTTGTGGTATCAGCTCACTATTTATAATCATTGGCCAAGGCAAAGAACACTAGTCTGATTTTCCTCTTGTCTAAGAGGAGATGCTTTTCCACTTATTTCTGCATTGTGTGTGCGGGAGAGGGAATAGCGGGCTTCTGCAGAGTGTCTCTCCAGCCCTAAGTAGACATACAGGGTTGTTTGCCTCTGTCTTTCACAAACTGTTGGGATCTCTAATCTGAAAAAGAAATTCATCATGAAAATGTTACCTATTTGTAGATTATCTCTGGCTTATTTTGTCTTTCCTAAATATACCCATATTCATCACTTCTCTTGCCTTTTGGCTAAGATCAAGTGTAAATATACCTATATTCTTAATCCGAGAAACTATTTACATGGGGAGTGTATTTTAGTTTTAGATTCTAAATAGCTTTTCAGTTTTTACTACCTTTCAGAGATTATACATAGCTCAGTTGTTTGAAAGTAAGTCCATTGGGGTTACAATAGTTTAGTAGATGTTTGCAACCATTCTTCTTTATTATTTTCAGGTAAAGATTTGATTGTAGGCATAAGCACATTTATTAACTGTCGTGTGTATTTCCCTCCCAACAGAAAAAGACAAAATCTTCAAAGCCTTCAAAATCAGAAAAAGATAAGGAGTCCAGAAAAGGAAAAGGAAAAAATTCAAAGAAATGAAACTTCCCAGTCTTGTCAACCACCTTTTTCCACTCATCCTACTACCAGTCAGGCTGGTCTAGAATGCTTTGTTTTTCCAAAGGAACAATGTTTTAGCAGAATGGGACAGCCTAGGGATTCCATTGTAAATAAACAGTGGTACAGCTAGAAGGAATTAACCAGTAGCTAATGTACACCTCTTATAGAGGTCGATAGCACTCTCTGGGTTCTCCATTGTCCCGTCAATATAATTACAATGATTGTGCATCAGAGTGATTGTGTATAATCGGAACTAGAAATTGCATGTGGGCTTTGGAGTCAAGTTTTAGTTAACTTTTATAGGCCTAAGAATTTATCCTCATGGCCTTTTTATATAGGACCAATGCTGATTTTTTTAAGGTAGTTACTATTAGGTGGTGAAATTTTGTAAATAAATTTTAATACAAAACATTCACCACCCAGAACTGGGTGTTCTTTGTACATTGTCAATTATCTTGCAAAATATAAATTAGGAATAAAAATGTCCCACATGATACATGTACAGATTATTTTTAAGATTGTCATCTTGTATAGTAAAATATTATGCTGGCACATTACCTTCCTTTTTAATTTGCAAATTATTGGATAAAAAAGATAACTATATTCCTCATCAACCATTTGTATGAAACATCTTTGGCAGTTGAAGAGTCAGAACTTGAATTTTCAACTTCGTTACCTCTCTGAGTGCTGACCATAACTGTTGCGAGTAGAGTTTCATGAAGAGACATCCGTTATTAGAGGTGGCTGCAAGGTGATTGCCAGATGCTCTTATCTTCCAGAATCTCAGTCCATCAGTTCAAACCGGTAGGTTTTAGGCTGGGTCAGACTCAGTCTGCTTGGGAGAAGATGAACACTTTCTATATGCCTTGTCTATAGAGAGCTGGCACTGTCCAGAGCTGGACTCTACAAGCCCTACTGGAACTTGAGGTTGTGCCCCATAACTGTACTTGCTGAATGGCCTTGAGGCTGTGTGACTAACTGGAGTTTAGGTATTTTGTTATTTTTAATCCTGCTAGTAAATGCTCACAATATGTGCTATTTCTGCAATGTGTCACCTCAAAGGAATGGAAAATCAGGATACTATTCTCCACCTTTGAGGATTACTCGGGAGGTGAGACATGAGTCTTGAGACATTTAAAGTGTATTTACCAACGTGAAGAATGTCTTTCCTAGAGATTAAGTATGTTATGGGAATAAAATATTGCCTTAAATTTTTGCCTGCCCAACCATGCTCATCCTTATGTTAAAGTCCAGCTTGAAACTTCTGCTTCAGTGAAGATTTCCTTCCTTGATTGACCTGTGGGGTGAGTGTGGTTATCTTAGTGCAATATTCTTCCATATCTGCTTTTGGATAAGTAAATCATGTCTGCCTAGTTGCTGTACACATCAGGGAAGTGGGAGACCATAGTTCTTACAGGTTCTTACAGCCAGAACGATCAATAGTGTCCTTTACTTGTCATGCTTTTTAAAAAAGGTATGTGTATAAAATAACTTAGAGTGAAAATGCTCTTTATGATGGCAGTTTGGGTCTGTTTGGTTCCTTAGAAGCCCTCATGACCAGGAGGCATTAGGCTAAGGGTAGGTAGCCATTGTTTGCCTCACAGGTTTGGACGTGAGTGGGGATTGAATCTTTATCATCTTAGCAGCATGAAACTGTAGTTGGTTGTTTTTTTTTTTTTTTGAGATCTGTTCAAACTAAAACAACTTTAGCCATCTTGTTAAATTTTCTCAGCCTGTCATTTGACCTGTTGCTATATACCAGAAGCTGTTTCCTAAGACACCATTACAGATCCCAAGTGCCTGATGACTCATTCTTACCATTTAGCATCCTTCCAGTGCGAACAGCAGCAGGAGACTGTGAGTAGGTTTAACGAAAACAATTAGTATGTGTCACGTAGTAAGGCCAAGGTCTCTGGCCTATTCTCTGACCAGGCTTTTTGAGGGAAGAACAGATCTTAAAACTGGAGGTATCATGCCCGTGGGCACTTGGATGCTGCAAAAACTTGCTTGCACTTTTCTGTCCTGGGCTTACATGTACATGTACGTAACGCTTGGGGTACTGATGGGTGCACTGTAAATTTGTTGCTAATTTATAGTTAGGCTGCATGAGTAACTTCTTTCAGCTATGTATACTTTGGCTGGCCAGAGAACATACCCGGACAGAGGCAAGGTATGGAGTGTGTGGTGCATGTGAAGGGGCCCTCCGTTGAGCTCGGGGGAAATTCTGACTAGTGAATGCTGTCATTGATTTCCTTGAATAGTTTTGTAACAGACTGTAGTATGCAGGAGATAAAAGCTTAGAGGTTCATTCTTCCGAAAACGGATTTGATTTTTGGTGTTTTTTAGGAACGATTCTGCTAGGCTCGTTTCAGGCTGCTAACTAACATCTGTGCTGTTCAGACTTCAGTGTGTGTCAAGGCTGCCTTCATTTTTCCTTTCTGTGTCCAGGAAAACAGATACCTACCCAACAGTCTTATTTTAAAGGAGCTTTTTAATTTTAAAGAGGGTATTTGAAAATATAAAAGTTATAAAGCTGAATATTTATAATTACCATAGGTTATTGTTAACAGTACAGAGTGTACAGTATGGAAGACTTTGAAGAGGAAATATACAAAAAACAAGGTAATACGTCAGTGTTTTGCCATCTTGTAGAAGCTGATAGTGGAGAGCTGGAACAGTCACGTTTATTTTTCTGTATCCAGGGTGAACCATCTCTGAATCTACCAGGGTAGAAACTCAGCTGCCTATAGAAAAATGCTATCTTCTCAGGAACATATCTAGAAAGGACAAAAAAATCAGTTACAAAATACGCCTTTTGAAGGGTTTCAGATAACTGCCATTTAGTAATAAAGCTAAGAAGTTTTTGTTCATTCCTGAAATGGAGAGCAAATCCCTACATTCACATCAAAAATCTCTAATCTAGATTATTAGTACTGAGTTTCAGTCCTGGCCTTGGGCGACTAGCCATAATTGTGTGGACAGATCTTACTGGTAAAGAATGAGAAAATTCAAAACAGCAATTCATAAAGAAAAAAAATTTCCTGAGGTTATTATATGGTTGTTAAGGGTCCTTTGTCTAAAGTGAGTCAGTGAACAGTACAGTTCACTCAATGAATATGAAGATAGTGATCCTTTCAAAAAATGGCATATAACCATAACTTCCTGAAGCATATCAGCAAATTGCTATGCTGTCATGGTTTAATAAGGCTCCAGTGAATGGAGAGAGTCCATATAATTACTGAAAACGTTAAGTACAGGTTCTACACTTCAGGAAGTGGCAGAGTTGCAAAGTTAACACCACTGTAGGTAACTCCAGAAGCATAAAACGTTCAAAAGCAGCCAGAATTTGGGGAGATGTTAACTCTCAAAAGAGAACTGTAATGGTTACGATTAGGTTTATATGGCTTTTCAGTCAAAGATAAAGTCTAGGGAGCACAAGATGCCTAGGACTAAAGCTGTGATGCAGTGCTGGGGAGCAGCTTATGGTTGCCAGAGCTTCTGAAAGGTGAGGGATGTCCTAGATAGGTATTTACTGAAAAGGGGACTGTGCCCAAATCTGCATATGCGTGCTAGGCAAATCCTTGAATTTCACAAATTTGTCTTGTGAAAAGCAGTACCTCCAAGGCTGAAGCTAAGAAAGGAATTCTTCTGGCAACCTATGGGCAGGAAGAATGTGAATTTAATTTTGTCTGTTAGAGCAAAAGTCAGTGTTTTATAAAGGAAAATATAGAATCTAGTTTTCCAACAGTGAAAAGGAACAAAATCAGAAGTAAGTGGGGCTATATCAAATAAAACTGCTTGTGCTAGCAAAGGAAACCAACAAACTGAAAAGGCAACCCCTGGAACAGAAGCAAATAACTTAATAGAAAAAGAATTGAGTTTAAAAATGAACAAAGGCTCTGAATAGACATTTTCCCAAAGATGACATTGTATTGGCTAGCATTGAAAAAATGTCCATCACTCATCACTGGGGAATGCAGATCCAATCTATAATGAGACATCATCCCACATCTATTAGAGTGGCTGTTACCAGAAAGAGGAAAAGTGTTGGCAGCGATGTGGTTGGTGCCAACCACATTTTCAACAAATTGAGTTGTCCCTTTGCCAGGGGAAAAAACCCAAGTCCTGCTGTGTACTAGAAACAAAGTAACTTGGACATCCATCAGAGACCTAGAGCTTTTAGAAGGAAAACACCTGACTTGTCAGTAAGCAGTTCTTTTTTAGACAGGACACAAAGAAATAACTAAGATTAAGAGAAGTGGGTTGGTGGCAGGTGTGGTAACATCTGAAGAGGTGTGACCCTGTTCCTCCAAATCATTTACTATGTTATAAACCGGTGTTACTTCACTAAAAGAAAAATAGGAAAGCCACAGAATGGGAGAACATGTTTGCAAAACTCTGGTAAAAACATGTGGCTAGCATATGCAAATGAAGGACTTAAAATTTAATAACAGACCCATAATAGACTTAAATGGTCCTGGGACATCTGGCTATCCACATGCAAAGGAAACGGGATCATTACCTCACACAAAAATTAAAGGCATCAGAGACTTGGGTGTAAGGGCAATAACCGTAAAGCACTCAGGACACACGCATGTCTTTGTAACCTTGGATAAGGTAGTTTTGGGCCTCAAGAAATAAGCAGACAAAGAAAAAGTACATTAAGCCGTCCAAGGCAACAGCCAGGCAAGTAAGAACATTCCACACCAAAGGGAAGTGTTCATGAATTCTATACCTGATAAAAGATACGTAGAATATATAAAGGTGGTTATAGGTCAATAATAGGCACATTTGTTACTTCCGAAATGGGCAAAGAAGTTGAATAAACGGTTCTGCGGAGAAGGTCCACAGCGTGGGAAGATGCTCTCTCCGGCAAGTCTTCAGGCCAGCGCTCACTGACGCACAGTAAAGACAAGGTCTTTCCACGGGCAGAGCTGCGTTTACCGAGGGAGGGAAGGCTGCGTGTGAAAACCTAAGGCTTTGTGTCAGCTGATCCGCTGGAGATGGTGTGTCGGGAACTAGTCAGCCTTACTTCGGCTTTTACGAACCCTCCTGAGTTTGCTGGGGCTGGTGGCCTCCCATTGAAGAGACTGCATCTGCCTGTCTCTCTCCGCACTTTGTGTGAGTGGAAGAGTTACCTGCAACTGCCTGCGGCAGAAATGGCCAGATCCCCTGCCCAGTGTTGTACAGGCCTCTGGCCGCCATCGGGTGAGTGAGCTGTTCTGAATTAGAACACTAAAGGATCTTCCACTGACAACTGTAGTCGGAACGGACTGCGTGAAAACAGACATAAACTCTGTCCTAGTGAGAACGCGATGATGCTCGGCCAAACAGCTTGTCGTGACAGGGACCGCACGACCTGCTGGACTTTAGCTCCGGGGGACACACTTCAGAGGTGGATGCCAGATGGTTCCGAGCTGACGGGTGAGGTGATGCTCAGCGCCAGGGCCTGGGAGGCTACGATGCTCTGCCCGCGCACGTGCGTGGAGGCGGCACTCACCTGCACACCCTGCTCACTGCTCCACCTCCGTTCGCAGGTACTGGCTGCAGTCTGTGATTCTCTGCAGCTGCGAGAGGTTTAACCTCTCTGAACACATGGGGCACGAGCTCTCGGTGGTCAACAGGCTGTTTGGGAGGGAAGAGGCAGAGTGAGAGTCTGCAGCTCTTTACTTCTGCACAAGCACCTGTTCCTGTCTTGACCTCTCAAAGCGCATCATGGGCGTGCGCTAAGAATGGGAGCTCTGCAGGCTGCACTGAGCCCTGTGCGGGGCGTGTTTCCAGAGCTCCCCGGCCGCTTTCCGAGCAGACAGCTCGGTTCTTCGGGACCGTGAGCAAAGAAGGAGCCCTCACGGTAACAGGAGTGATGCGAAACGGCCCTCTTTTTTGGCCAAACCTGCGCAGCGGAGTGAAGCGACCGTACTTACAGCTTCAGCTCGGAGTGCAGAGCAGGGAAGTTGCAGTGCGGACACACGGTCCAGTCCTCCTTCAGCATGTGCCGACCCTGCGACAGTGAAGAGTGAAACCGTCACTTTGCCGTCCCCGCTCCTCCGTCACAACGGCCGGGATCTAGGCAAGCGCCAGCTCAGCCCCGAAGCTGTCGGCACTGCTGACGACAGAAGTACCAGCTGACGACAGAGGTGGTAGGACGAGGACCGAAGCCAGACTATTTCAGATCCTTGTATAAAAAGACTAATTTTGTGACATCATCACCTAAGTCAACTTCCCCTGAGAATACAGACCTTACGTGACCCTGGCGACTGGCAAATCTGTTGGTTTTCTGGTAAGTGGTCTGAAAGGGGGATTGTCATTATTTTAGTGTCGTTAAGCGCCCCGTACGCTGCTGTCGTGCGTACTGAGGCTTCGCTGTGTTCATGCTGCACGTTAGCTCAGCAGGCAGGCGTCTCCAGGTGGCCCTAGCGAGGTAAGCCGATGGCACCAGGCCACGGGGGCAGTGGTGGGAAAAGGGTCACCTGAGCCTCGGGCTGCGGGCCTGCTGCTGCTCACTAGACAGACCTGGGCGGTGAACATTGACCTTTGTTAACAGGAAATTCTGTGCCAACTGTTGGAGGAAACTTGCAGGCCCAGATCGCTTCCCGAGGGAAGCCAACGTTGACCGCCTGCCCAGCTGGTTGTAAGCGATGCCCAGAGAGCGGGGAAACCACAGGACGGGAACTCACGGTTGCAATGCAGTACGGGATGTTGTTTTTACAGCCGGGACAGAGCAGCTCGCACTCGGGCAGCAGAAACGCGCAGAAGGGACACGGGGTGGTGGCCTCTTCTGCCTCCGATGTGTCGGGCCGCCTGCGCGGAAGGGTCACGCGTCACCCCAAGGCGCACGACTTTCCCCGTAACACGGGCAGCTACAGGCTGCCGAGCCGGCCACGCGGCGGCGACCGCCCTACACGAGGGTCCCTACCTGTGGCGCCTGTGGGAGTGGGACCTACGGAGTTGTGGCCGCTGCGGGGGTGGGGGGGGGGCACGTCTGCCCCGATGGCAGAGCTGGACGACGGGGTTGGGCCTGGAGGCGCCAGGGTGACGCCGCCTTGTCTGACAACCCGCCTGGACCTGCCCAAGCCACGGCTGGGTGGGTTTTGGTTTGGGCTCTTTGCTGCAGGCGGCTGAGCACCCACCGCTGTTACCCACCTTCCCGCTGGCTGTGCACACCGCATGCGCCGCCGCGCCGCCTACCTGACCATGGCTTCGATCTTCTTCTTGTACTTGGCGTCGATCTTGTTGCGGTACTCGGGCCTCATCAGCATAGCCGCGAAGCTGAAGGCCGAGTTCTTCAGGCCCGCTCGGTGACACTCGATCACGGTCGACGTCAGGATGGGCACGATGTCTGCAACACACCGGGGGGGGGGGGGGGGCTCAGCGCCTCCGGGGGCCGGCCCCGTCCTCACCTGCAGGCGGGCGCGGACCTCCCGGGACGGCCTTCTCCGGCAGGGAACCAGAGGCGACTTGGGCTAGCACAGGAAGGGCCAGCAAGGGTCAAGCTCACTGCTCAGGCGGTCTCTTCCCCGGGGACGCCAGAACGGATGTCCCCGCCCTCCCGCACCTCTGAGGTACGGCTGGGGGCTGCTGAACGGGACGTGCGGGGTTTCGCAGGAGATGCTGAGGCTGAGTTGCCGACTCAGAAAACGAGCTTCAGATACTCCTAGGACACGGGAGGACGCCACAGGAAGGCCGTCCCCACGGCCACTCAGGGCGGCACTGGGAGTATCTCCTGTCACGCCCTTTGTGGTTCCAAGCCTTTCCCTAGGGCTAGCGAACTGCGGCCCTTGGGCCCAGGGCGCTCCTCTCCGCTAGGTCGGGCCTGAGGCGCTGCCGAAAGGTGGCTGCAAAGGAGAGAATCCTGCGGGGTTCACACTTGAGGGGTCAGAGCAGAGTCCCCTTGGGACGCACCGGGCCCAGGGGCGTGGCTGGGCGGCTGTGGAAGACCCCAAGGGGCCCGGGAAGCCCAAGACATTTGGCGCCTGGCCCTTGTCAGCCAGTGCGCCGAGCCAGCAGAGGCTCAGCCAGCGGGGCCGCTGCTCCTGCGGCTCTGGCTCTGGTCTCTGGCTCTGGTGAGCGTGTGCGGGAGACGGGAAGCCCCGCGGTACCCCCCCACCCCCCCAATGCAGGACTGTTCGCCCCAGGGCGACCGACTTCCACGGCTGCCCTCTGCCTTGTATCTGGCGAGAGCTCCTGCCATTTCTCGAACCAAGTGGCTCCCTGCGCCTGGCTCTACACGATGTGCGCGAGGCCGAGCACCAGCTTCCCGGGGGCCTGGGAATCTGGTAGGTAGCGCGGGGGAGCCTGTGACTGCTCCCCAGACGACCCCCCACCCCGAGTCTCTCATGAGCCAGCCCGGAGGCTGCATCCCCCATGCTGCCCCAGGAGGGGTCTGCATCGTCGCCCTGTCCACGCTGTGCTTTGCAGCCCTTTGCTGCAGTCGGTCTTAGCTTAGCTCGTGGCCCACTGTGGAGCTGCGCAAGTCAGGCCTAGGGGTGGGTCTCGGGGTGCCCAGTGATACCACCTCATGGAGCTGTCGTGAGTTAACGGGCCAATCCACGTAGCGTTGGCAGCTAAGGTTAGCCGCGTGTGGCTGGCCACGTGGTTGGCACTGGGAGGCAAGAGGCCTGGGATCGCTTGAGTCACGATTACCCCGGGCAACACAGCGAGACCTGTTTTCTCAAACAGCCGGGCGTGGTGGCGCACGCCTGTAATCCCAGCTACCTGGGAGGCTGAGGCTGGGGATCGCTTGAGTCCATGGGATCAGGACTACCCCGGGCAACACAGCGAGACCTCGTCTCCAAAAAAAAAAATTGGCGGTGGTTAGAACGCAGAGCTGGGGCTGGCGGCCCGTCCCCCCAGCGCGTACTCACGTGACGGGAACTTGCTGATGTTGTTGGCCACCCGAATGAGCATCCGCGCCCCTTTCATGTGGTCTCCATTTTTGACGTGGATCTGAAATGACATACTTTCCTCTCTAGAGGCGGATGGACCCTCACTTGCCTCCCCCGACGTGAACAGCTCCTTGACCGCGGCTCTGACCGGGGCTGTCGTGGCGGCCTTGCAGCCTGCCTGGGCTCATCCCGCCTGGGGTTCCTCTTGCTTCTCCCGTCAGCTGCTCTCCGGCACCACGGCCCCTTCCTTGGGTCGAGGCCCAGCTTAATACTCGGCTCCGGATGATAGGATGGGAGTTCAGGTCCTGGCCCACGTCTTACTGGCCATTACCGGGAGTGGGGTGTGTGCGTGTGTGCGCGCGTGTGTGTGCGCGTGCGCGCGCTATTTGACTCATGTGCGAGGATGAGGTGTTAGGTGGGGAGAGGCTGCCTGTGGTGGGCAAAGGGAGGGCTCTGGTGGGAGGGCCTGGAGCTAGGTGGGCACGAGTGAGGCCTGGGCTGCAAGCCGGGGGCACGCTTAGCCGGGGTGAAGGCGCCCACTGGTGCCGGGCTGTGTTCTGTCTTTAATGAGAAGCACGGATGAAGGAAATAAGGAGACCAACAAAATGCTAATGTGAAAGAAAGACGAGAGGCAGGTGCGCAGCGTTCACAGCTGTATCTGGGTGGTGATCGTCTTTCCTAGATGTAGATTTTGGCAGTGACTCTATCGGCAGGTAACAAAATCGCACTCAACTGGAATTGTATCAAACCCACTATCTCAGAAGAAATCAACTGGCAAGTTTTGATAGAACCAAAATGGTTCCGGTAAATTTTGGGGGGCGCGGATGTTTTAAATGCTTCAAAATCAAAGCAACGTAGGGGCAGGGTGGCGCATGCCTGGAAGTGGCAGCCTACGAAGCCGCGGTTGGGGCTGGGGATCGCGGTTCGAGTTCTGCCAGGGGCACAGAGTAAGACCTAGTCCCCAAGAAATAACTGGGCGTGGTGGTATGCACCTGTCATCCCAGCTACCTGGGAAGCTGAGGCTGGGGACTGCTTGAGTCCGTGGTGCCCCGGGCAACGTGAGCCTGCGGTTCCACAGGCAAAAATAGTGAGACCTAGTCTCAGGAAAAAAAAAAAAAAGCAACATAAAAGAGTGGGCTTTCCCCCCTTTCTGCCCGCCCACCCTCATGGGGGTTTATGTCCTGCCTCCTCTACCCTATTTCTCACTCCCTTTGGGAAACTACATTTACGGGTTTCTCGAGTTTATTTCGGATTCCTCGTACATACTCATTTCTTACTTTTTGCCTGGACGCGAAAGGCAGGATGCTGCCGGCTGCGGTGGTGCGCGGCTTTAATCCCAAGTCTAGGACGGGAGGCTGAGACTGGGAATGGCTTGAGTCCACGGGTTCAAGACCCGCCATGGGCAACACAGTGAGACCTGGTCTCAAAAAATAGCCGGGCGTGGTGGCGCACGCCTGGAATCCCAGCTACCTGAGAGGCTGAGGCTGGGGATCGCTTGAGTCTCGGGTACCCCCAGGCAACATAGCGAGACCTAGCCTCAAAAAAAAAAAAAAAAAGAAGCAAGATAACTGCTAATTGATTCTGTCTCTTGCTTTTTTCACGCACCAACAGGGCTCAGGAACCGGAGCCAATCCAGTGGGGCGGGTAGAGGTCATCCCTGACGGGACAAGCACCTGGCAGCTCGCCCCCCCCAGCCCTTTGGGCGCCTCACCTTGACCAGGATGTAGCTGTGCAGAATCATGAGGTTGGTGGCCATCTCGGAGGGGATTTTGATCTTCTGGGACTTGAGCTCCGCGTACATGCCAAAGAGGACGTCGTGCGCGTTCCGATAGTTTCCTTGAAACAAAGGCGACAAACCGGTCGGCACCAAGGATGACCTCCGAGGACCTGGGCCCTCATCTTCCCGGCGGTTCTGCTAATCACGTTGCGAGCAGTGTCTTCATCGCCTCCCGCACACAGGCTCTAGGCTGCTTTTCCCAGCGTGGCCCATGGCGCCCAACACAGCTAGTCCCTCAGCGGGAGGATGGGGCTTAGCAGCCTAGACCTGTCTTCCTCAGGCTCCCACCTGACCCAGAAGTCCAGTGGGTCCTGGGATCCCGAGTCTACTTTGGACGTTTCCCAGTTTCAGCCTCTCTCTGGGCTCAGGGTTCACGTTAGTCACCTCTGTGCAGCGCACTAATCCGGATCCTTCTGAGCTCTGCCTGCCCCCCTCTGGTCAGTTCTTGTTAAACCACAAGGTTATCCCCCCCCCAAACCCTCCAAAAGCCCCAGGGATCAAGTCCAAAATCCCGAGCAGAAGACAGAGGCCTTCAGCGCTCTGGCTCTGACTCTGCGTCCCCACATGGCAGTGCTGCTGCCCCCGCTGCTCCGTCCTCCCTCAGCGGCTTTCGAAAGGCAGCTGAAGCTCTTCTTGCCTCTGCTGATCCCCACCCAGCTTTGACCTCCCCCAACCCTCAGAAGGAGGAGCCCCTTCCCCGCCCTTTTAACATTTCTCTTTGCACCCTCACAGGCTCCTATGTTAACAAGGGCTCGAGCCCCTGGGGGCGGAGCTGCGGCTCAGTCTTCTGACTCCCGAGCTCCCTGCACCACCTGACCTCCCGAGGTGTTAGAGAACAAAAGCTGGAGAATGAAGCTGTGGGGGCTAGGGATCCCGGTTTGAGTCCCGCCTGGGGCCATAGCGAGACCTAGTCCCCCAAAAAATAGCTGGGCGTGGTGGCGCACGCCTGTAATCCCAGCTACCTGGGAAGCTGAGGCTGGGGACTGCTTTAGTCTATGGTACCCCGGGCAACGTGAGCCTGCGGTTCCATGGGCAAAAATAGCGAGACCTAGTCTCAAAAAAAAAAAAAAAAAGCTGAAGAAAGCAGTAGCCCTGAATACCATGTCTGCAGGACTGGGTTCCCATCTAGGAGCGGCCAGAAGAACCAGCTTGCAAGGATTAGTCAAGATCATCAGACTCATTCTTAGCTTCATCTGGCAACATATTTACTGAGCCTGTGAGTGGTTGGAGGGTCTGGAAATAGTCTCTGCCCAGTATAAAGAACGAGGTCGGCCACGTCACCGCCCATCTTCTAGCAGCTTTTCCGTTGTTCAGGCCACATACCAGGGGTGGAGAGAAAGCACCCAGAGGGCAGGGAGGGGGCTACGGGTTGGGGACTATTGTCCAGGTGGAGAAGGAAGGTCTAGAGCAGTTAGCCTGGATGCCCGCCCTGGGGGTTGGGTATCTTGCTTGTCTGGGGCCTAGAAGTGGCCGTCCCCTGAGCTTCCTGCGCTCGTAGCAAGCCTAGATTAGAAATGGGCTGTTCTTTTCTGGGGAGGGAAGTGGTGGGAGCTCAAGTCTCCTAACCTGGGGAGGAGAACATGGCGCTCTGGGTCCTACCTGCAGACTGCTCCTCTCTGGCGATGACAATGGCCGTCCGGGCGGCGTCTTGGTATTGTTTCAGGGCCATGTACAGGCGGAACAGGTACTTGGCATCCTGCACATAAACCGTTAAACACCGCCATCTGCATTAGCCACCCCTAATCCTCTGCACTTGGGTTAGAATCACATTCACTTTCCAGCAGCTGAGGGTTAGTAGTTTTAGAAACCTAATGGATAAGGCCGGGCACGGTGGCTCGTGCCTGTAAGCTTCAGCCTATGAAGCGGCTGGGGCTAGGGATTGCGGTTCGAGCCCTGCCTGGGGCCCCTAGGGAGACCTAGTTCCAAAAAAATAGCTGGGCGTGGTGGCGCGCACCTGTAATCCCAGCTACCTGGGAAGCTGAGGCTGGGGATTGCTTGAGTCCATGTTACCCCGGGCAACGAGAACCTGCGGTTCCATGGGCAAAAAGTGAGACCTAGTCTCAAAAAAAAAAAAAAAAAAAAAAGAAACCTAATGGATAAAGAATTTACTGACCAAGTTATTCTGAGTTTGTTCTAAGTGCCTGAGACATATTAGCAGGTTTAACCTCGACCCTCCCTGGGAGGAAGCTGTGCTGATCTCTTCGTTGAGAAGTGAAAACACAGCAGGGCCTTTCCAGAGCCAGGATCTGAACCACAGTGAACTGGCTTCAGCGCCTGTTTTCCTGACCTCTACTCCAAAGTCTCGCGCTTGGAAACGCAATGTGCCGGTTTAGCAAAGGTTCGGACGTTTTTACGTCTCATCAATCTCTGGGGCCTGTGACGTTTCCTTTGACCTTTAACCTTTCCCACTCGCATTCTCTTTAACTCCACACACCGTCACCTCCTCGAGGCTGGATTCCTGATGATTCCAACACCGAGGTGGCGCGAGCGCAGCAGGTTCACTGGGCTCCCCCGCCTGGGAGCTCAGGCAGGGGGCTCGCTACGCTGCTTTTCGGCGGGTGCAGGAGGCACGACTCTTCCAGTCAGTGGCCTGAGCTCCACCCCACGCAGATCTTGTATCCCAGGGCAGAGGGGGAGGAAGAGGCCTGGGCTGTCCTGAAAGGCACTTGCGTGGCTCTCATCGGGACTGAGACGGACAGCTGCTGGAAGCCAGTCACGCCTTCTGAACACACCTCCATGCCCTTCCTGCCCCTGTATCTAGACTGAGTTACTGGATGCCAAATAGGGTTTTTGTTAGCCCCCCCTGGTCTCTGAACTCTGAACAAAGTGCACTGTGATTCTGAGAGACAAGGTGCTCGCTTAGCTCTAACACTAACTGCGAACAGTTTTCATACTTCCTGGCAGAAACAAAACTGAACATTTGAGGGAGACTGTGGGCGGTGAGGATGGGTGTTCAGTGCACGCAGCTCCTTGCCAGGTGGTCTTGGAGAGCAAAGAGCAAACGCACACGACATCCTCTGTCCAGGTGACCCAGCGCTACATTTGGGGAGGGGAAGGTTCTAGGTCTCAGCCATACGAGGTAAAGGGAGAAGCAAAACTCTAGCTAGGATACTGAAAAGTGCCAGTAGCGCGTGCCTTTAATCGCAGCCTACGGAGCGAGGCCAGGACTAGGAATTGCTTGAGTCCCAGGGTTCGAGACCTACCCAGGGCAACATAGTGAGACCCAGTCCCCAAAAAATAACTGGGCGTGGTGGCGCACGCTTGTAATCCCAGCTACCTGGGAGGCTGAGGCTGGGGATCGCTTGAGTCTGTGGTACCCCGGGCAACGTGAGCCTGCAGGTTCCCCGGGCAAAATAGCGAGACCTAGTCTCAAAAAAAAAGAAAGAACGAGAGAAAAAAGAAAAGAAAGAAATCTTTGAAAAGTGCCAGTGAAGAAAGCACTTCGAACCTTAGGCATGCCGTCGCTCTCGCCCATGAGGTGGTCTATCAGCTGGTTGGTCAGCACTTCGTCTTTGGCCTGACCCACCTGTGTGGAAAGAGGAAACACGGGTAACAGCAGCATCTTAAGCATCCAGAGGGGGAGGAAGGACGGGTAACCTGCTCGTGCAAAGGAAGGAAAACATTCAAACGCTGGAGATGCTGAGGCGTGATGAGCTCAGGGCCTTCATCCATTTGAGTCTCCACTGAGAGGAATCCTCCCTGAGGAGCGACGGCTTTTCTCAGTTGCGCTAGCAAAGCCCTGGGTTTTGTTGTTTTGGGGAACATGCAGCCCAGGCTTCTTGGTGGTTTCAGCAAAACGCTCCTCCGAGAAGTGGCTGTGACGGCTACAGCCTAGACTCTGGGGCACAGAGACCGGGCGTCAGGCAACAAGAGGCCACCGAGTGCCCCCCCCCTTGCTGAGCAGCCCCCCAGGAGAGGCCCCTGCAGGCGCTGTGTGGAATCTGAGGTCGAAAGGAAAGTAGGGCCACAGGGCCTGCAGGAGAGCAGGGGTGGAGTGTGGGTGGGCTTCTGGAAGGACTTGGGCTCTGCAGTTGGATCTGGGGGCCTGAGCCGGGCACGGTAGCGCGTGCCTGTAAGTGCCAGCCTATGGAGCGCGGCTGGGACTGGGGATCTCAGTTCGAGACACACCCGGAGCAACATAGCGAAACCTAGTTCCAAAAAGATAGCTGGGCGTGGTGGCGCACGCCTGTAATCCCAGCTATAATCCCAGCTACCTGGGAAGCTGAGGCTGGGGATCACTTGAGTCCATGGTACCCCGGGCAACGAGAGCCTGCGGTTCCACGGGCAAAAATAGGGAGACCTCGTCTCAAAAAAAAAAAAAAAAAAAAAAAAAAAAAAGCTGGGGGCCTGCAGTCATCTCCGTAGAGGTCAGAGTTCAATGAAGGACCTGTGGGATGGTGTTGATCAGGGAAGGAATGAGCCTTACTGGAGGATGGAGATGATTTGTTTCAGTTCGTGGGAACAACTAATGACAAAACCGGGCGGGGTCAGAGTCTGGTGTCTATGAAAGAGGGGAGCCGAGAACACAGCTGGAGCCAGGGAGCAAAGCACGAGCAGCGCAGCACCGGCCTCCCGCCAACGTGCCCAGCGAGGAAAGCCTCCGGGCAATGAAGGGGACGGTCACCAGGGACAGAGCAGCGCAAGGCCTCACTGGTCACCCCTCAGGGGAGGGGAAGGAGATGGGAAGCATTTGTACTGCAGAGACAGACTGTGGACGCATGCGCGGAAGAGAGGGAGCCGTGGGGCGGAGAGGCTGCCAAGCTGCAGTTTCTACAATTCAAGGCCTGGGGTAGTTGTCGGCCAAGGATGTCGAGCTTTCCTAAACCTGTTGTCTCTGCTCTGGCTGTGAGGAAGCGCAATGATGGAATTGGTCGTTTTGATGGCTTTTGTGGCTGGCTTCCGGTGAGCGAGCCGGTACGGAGAAATAGCAGCCAGAGCTCTCAGTCAGTCCACCCAAGGTCAAAGATCAGCTGTTTGGTCTTGGACAGGCCATCCTCACAGAGGCCCCAACGAGCAGAACCGAAAGGAGGACGTAGGTTAATACCCCTGATGGGCTTGGAGTGGTGCCGACCTGATGGCGTTTGCCCGGTAAAGCACATCAAAATACAGGGTGTCCAGATAAATTTGAATTTCATTGAAGCCGTGAGTAATTTTGAGTGTGTCAGTCCCATGCCAAGCGTGGCAGAACTGCTGATAGAGTAATAAGCACTCAGGAGGTGTTTTCTTTTTTTTTAATAAGCACTCAAGAGGCCATTTCCCCCACTATCACTGTTAGCCATCACGGTGGCTGCCATTACTGTTAGCCACCATGGCGGCTGCCAGTGGCGAGCTGAGCACACCCAAAGCATTACAATGGCTGGAACGCAGAGCCACTAGGGAGTAGATGCGGCTGCTCGGGATTTCAGTGACAAGGATGGAGACTGAATGCTCAGTAACATACGGAAGGGGTAGAGAAGCCAGTGGAGATCGAGAAGGGATCACCTGAAAAACAGCTGGAGAACCAGAGGAGGCGATGTTTTAAGGCCGTAAAACTTGCAAGGGAGAGATGGCATACAAGTGTGAACCGCTTCCATGACACGGGGCAGGGTGGAGAATGAGATGTCTGCGTTTTCTAAGAGGTGAGTGGCAACCCTTTAGGGAAGGTTTATGGAGTAAAGATAGATGCTGCCTGCAAAGAAGCAAGGAAGACCCCCAGCACAGTTCATGGACACTAGGCAGAGAGAGGGAGGAAGAGGGAGATGAAGAGATCTGTGGCATAGATAGATGAAATGACAGACATTATTTGGTTACTGATATGAACAAACAGTTGGGGAAATATGAACCCAAACTAGTCAACAGTATCAACAGGTATTATGGGAGAAACTGGAGCCCTCCTCCATTGCTGTCAGAAATGTCAATTAGTTTAGCTGCTTTAGGAAACAGATGGACACATCTTCAAAATCCTAAATATTAGCATTACCACATGGTCCACCAGTTCTGTTCCCAGAAGTACATTCATAAGAAATGAAAACATGTGTCCACATAAAACTGGTACACAAGTGTTAACAGCATCATTATTCATAATAGCCCCAAAGTGAAAACAACCCACATGTCCATTAACTGATGAATGGATGCACAAAATATGATAAAAATCCTATAATGGAATATTATTCAAGCATAAAAAGGACAGATGCTTGCTACAACACAGATGAGCCTTGAAAATATGCTAAATGAAAGAAGCCAGACACACAAAACCACCTCTATTCCGTATCATTATACTCCTGGATATATGTCCAGTAAAACTGAGTGCTGACACCCAAAGACATGAATAGCTTTATAACAACTTCATTCATGATTAAATCCATATTGGAGACATTCCAAATACCCATTAATAGAACAAGTTCATAATCATATTGTGGAATACTACACAGCAGTGAACAAGAGTGAACTAGTGCTACATGCAACAACAGATGCATTTGCAGATGTTGTGTTGACTATAAGAAGTGACAGAACAGTATGTACGCATGGCTCCATTTCTATGAAGTTCATGAATAGTAAAACGTATCTATGAGTGTAGAAGTCAGAGTTGTGGTCTTCCTGGGCAGGAGGTTAACTAACAGCCTTCTGGGGAGCTAAAAGGTGTTGACCTGGGTCAGGGTTTCTGTTGTACATGTATAAAAAACTGTGTTGTGCAAACGAAGCACCAAAATGAAGCGCACAACTATGAACAGGAGGGAAAGGGGGGGAAGGGAGGGGAGGGAGGGGGGGGAGGCAAACCCTTGAGATTACAAAGTTGTGAAATTTATATATAAATAAAGAAAAAAAATATATAAAAAAAAAAAACTGTGTTGTGTACTAAGTCTGCATAATTCACTGTATGCAAGTCACACTTGTGGGAAGACGGGATGTCTGTGATTTGCTTTAAAATCATCCAGGCTGTTAGTAAATCAGACTGGCCACATGCTGCTGATGTCAGATGATGGGTACATGGGAATTTGTGACATTACTCAGCTGACTTGTGAACAAAAAAGTATTTAAGAAATGTGTCCTTAGGAGTTTACTTACAGTTTCAATTGCCATTTCTATAGCCACGTTGTCTTCTGAATTTGGGCATTTCAAGAAATGCTTGAGTGCCTGAAATGAGAGTTGTAGAGCAATTAAACCTTTTCAAACTGCTTTCATACTGGGAAAAACAAAACTTTCACACAAAGTAACTACAGTTTGTGGAAACATCTTTATCTCGCTAGGGACTTACATACAGTGCTAGTTCTTAAAATAGATTATTTGTAAAGCTGGGTGTAGTTTAAAAAAGGAAGATCCACTTCATGCTGTAAGGAATTTTAGTTCTGAGTCTCAATAAAATAAAATTTTTAAATGTGCCCTCTTTCAGTTGGAAAATTGAATTCCACTCACTGATTCATCTGACAAATATCTACTGACAACGTGCGACTGCATATATGAGACTGCGCTAGTTGTGGTGGAGAATACCAGGAATGATACAATCCGACTCCTCTTTATTATGTTCAGTCTAGCTGAGGAGATCTGTGTGATGTGGTCAGGAATCAATTAAGTCATAACGTCCAGTTCCTGAACACCACAGCACCACCCCTACGAAGAAAGTTCAGGTGATAAAGGCTTAAAAGGCAAGTAGCAGGAGAGCCTGATGGTTTTCAAGGTACTTTAAGGATTAAACTTGGGGATGAATCTGAGGACCCACAGGGGAAAGAGGACTTGAAGGACAGGCAGGTCTGTGGGAGGTAGTGGAGAGGGTCAGGAGGAATTAGATGCAGAAAAAGGGTGGGATCAGGTCAGAGGGAGTGTAGGATTTTTTGATGGAAATAGCTGGGGCTAGACAGTGGAAGTTCTCTGGAGTATAGCTATGGAGTTTGGATTCTAAGTAGCCAGAAATAGCAAATTGGTGGCCCGCAGGCTGATTTCATAACAGACAGGTTATCTTCAGCTGGTGAGGTAGCAAACAGGTGGCCCACATTTTAAAGCTGGGAGAACCAGATTTCTGTTTCTCTTGAAAAATCCTATGATTCTGAGTGACAGCAACTTCCTGGAGGTGAGCAGCTACTGTCCCCTTTAGGCAAACTGGTGCCATCCACACACCCTGCTCTGCCACATAACTTCACTAGTGTGTGTCCCTTGTTCAAGCATCACACTCATGGTAGATATTCAGAGGAAAGCAAGACGCATTTGGGGAACAAAATGCAAAAAAAATTTAAAAATGAAGGGTGAGTCATACAAGAGATTAAAAACAGGGAAAATGAGAAACTCTTACTAGAGTCTAAGTAGAGATGACCCAGGGTTTGGATTAAATTGATGGTTAGAATGAGGAGGGACAGATGTGAGAGAAATTACAAAGAAAATGTGTTTGGGGGCAGGAGGGACAGATTTTATCGTTGAGCCTGGAAGAACGGAGCTTTTCCTATTTCCTGGAATCATTCCTGTGGAGCCCAGTGGATGTTTTCTGGGCAAATACTAACTCGTGAATACTGGCCACACAGCAGGAAGAATTTTCCAGCCTGAAGATGTTTTTTTTCTCCTTCAAAATACAAGGCGATGCTTTGATAGTCCTCGTTAGTGGTGTCTTCATAACCTACAACAAAAGTTTGTGCAACATATCTGAGCGAAACTCATCTTCAATGGAGAACCTAAAAATCAGTTCCTAGTAACAGGTGCTCTAATAATAGATGATCCAAAACACTCACTGGCTAACGTCCCTGTTACAATCAGTGTCCTGTTTCATCACAAAAACACATTCCTCATAATCACCTCACAAATCAACACTCCCTCTTTTCACTCACTAAACAGGAAGCAGTCATGAGGCTGTGGGAGGGTCCAAGTTATAGTCTGCCCTCAGTAACTCCTGTTCTGAAAGAGTCTCCATCTTCCTGAAACAGGAGCAACTATGACCGTCATCGCCTCAACCCTGATTGCCTGAGTTTCTGATCAGACACAAAGCCAGCATAATGCATTCATCACCCATCCCCTTCCCAGCAATGCCTGACTTAGAAGCCTGTCTGTCTGCACTTGCCAGAGAAGTAAGGGAGGTAATATCCAAGTGATCCACAGGTGCTATTTAAAGATACTATTGTTTTTCTTTTTGACTTGAGGCTTGAAGGTATTAAGCGCAGAGGAAGAAGATCCCCTGAGCGGCTGGAGCCACAATTTATTGTTTGCATTTACTTATGGGATTTGGAGACCTAGGAGGAAAAGAGATGCAACAGTCTAGGACTGCCCAAGGCAGACATGGAGTTTCTAGGAAGAGATCAGGTGGAGGAAAGTATGTGTGTGTGACAGAGGATAAGGCACATCTTTAATGAACTAGAACAACTTAAAGGCTTTGAGAGTAATGGTGATTTGTAAGGGTAAAGAGATATCACTTGTCAAGTTAAACACTGGAAATTCAAATGTGGTTCAGAGCTATACATTTTTCTTTAGCGCCTTATTCAATTTATTTGAATGACGTCCTGTTATTAGAAAATGCATTCACCTATTTCTTTCTTTGTAGACTGAAACAAAGAAGTCTTTGTGAATTTTATCATTAATTCTCATGGTCATTTTGTGAATAAAAACAACCCAAAATAATTCTACTTGAGGCACATGAATAGCCAAATTCACAGAGGGAAAGTAGAACAGTAGTTATGTGGAACTTGGGGAGGAGGACTTGGGGGGAATTCTTGTTTAATGGGGCCAGTTGACAAAATTCTGGAGGTGGTGAGTGGAGAGTTGCACAACTATGTGAATAGCTAACACCATCAACTGTACCCTTCAAATGGTTAAAGTGAGGAGTGCCTATTGTTTATATTTAACCATAATAATAGAAAAGCCCAGGACCACAAACACTAGTATGTATAGCCCATGAAACGAAAATCAGGAAATGGTTTTGGTTGTTTCTAAGAATAGGAGAAGAAAACCGATAAGCAGGTGTTCTTAGAATATAAAATTCTCTTTTGGATTTCCAAAACCTGTAAGACACACTCTTCTCTGTATCACTCTTCAAAGTAACTATACATTCTTAATCTGCAACTGAAATCTTTTAAATTTATGGAAACATTTACTTAAAAGGAAAATCATTCTACACTTCCCATCGCCTTCATTTCAGAAGCTGACTTTACTACTGGTTGATACATAGCAAGATTTAGGAGAAATTTGGCCTCTTTTGGAAAATCCTCCCCCTCCCCACTTTAATTTTTGAAAATAGCTTTCCTTTTACTTCCATCTCACCTTTAGGCTGACCGTAAGGACCTTGAAGTATAGACATAAACAGAGTGTGTGTGTACATACAAATGGCACGTGTGCATACACTTGGTGCAGCCCATCTACTCTGAGAGCCTAACAGTCCCTATGATAGAAATGCTTGAGAGAAACCAGGGAAACAGTGGCATTTACCAATAATGTCTGCGTAGATTTCCATTTTGTTGTGCTGCTGAGCCAGTGTGAAAGCTTCATTATTACATTTGGACATAACGAGAAACTGGATGGCAGACCCATAGTCACCCAACTGTAGGAAAAACCTGAAACATTCACTGCACTTAGCTTGACTTTATATAAAATAAATGTATGACTTATAAAATAAAATGCTTTCAACCATAAAAAGCTATTTAAAAATTATTTTTTTTAGGTAAATTGCAATTCTACAGAATATGCTTTGGTGTTACACACACACACACACACACACACATATACATACATACAAACAGAACTAAATATATATATACACACATACATAAATACACACACTTATATGTATATGTATTTGATCGGGGAGGTAGGCTTTCTTGTAAAACATCATTTTTTTAAAAACATATATATTGATAGATACATAGATATATATTTTATATCACTGTCTACGCCACGCTTCTCCCACCACCTTACCACCCGTGAACCATCTTAATCTCTTGTGCCCATCCCTCCCCCAGTTTTACCCTCCTCCTTTACCCTCCTCCCATTTACAGTTTTTAAAAGCCCCCCAAAAATAATGCATATGTTACCTGGCTACCATTTTGGCCCCTTCCAGGGACTGGGTCTCTCTCACAATACTGACAGCCTTCTCGGGGTTGTTGAGGTGGTCCAGGTAGATACGGATCACACTGTTCCACTGTTTGGCGTTCTCATAAGCCAGAATAGCTTCTTTATATCTGTGAGAAATATTTATTCAGACAAACTTTCCGAATACTATTACATTTGGGGGAGAGGGGCAATTCCAATCAATGTCTGGGCAACCTTATTATTGATAATGATTGCTAATTTTTCTTCTTTTTAAGACGGAAACATTTAAATTTTTTTTAAGGTTAGATACCTTTGGTTTATGATACAGAATATAATTTAGGGGAACAGATTCAAGCTTATTTTTCCTGAACTTTGTATTCCTTCATCAGAAAAAAATAACCAGGAACAATCTCACTAAAATATTTTTTTTAGGGGTTTAATACTAACAGTAAAGTACCAATATTGAACTTCTTATCTCATTTGAATCATAACTACATAACTTTCTACATTTAATATTTTTACTTATTTTTGAAGGGGACCCTTATGATAGTAGTAGTTATTTTAGAAATCAGTATGTTTCACAATGAGCGGTAGTTTACAAGTGACATAAATCTTTGTGTGTTGACCTCTAGATGGAGCTCAAGGCTTCTCTTCAGCACGCTCCAGCTTTACAGCTCTTCATGTCAACCAGACATTAAGTCTATTTTCCTCAGGTTATTGTTCTAAAGGTGGAGGGTATTAACATTTAGAAACCTCTTAGTACATATGGCCAAATAATCTTCCAAAGGCTACAGAAGTTTATGCTCCCGTCAGTTATGTGTTAAGAGTACATTTTGACAACTTGGTTAATAGCTGAAAACAAATCTCTCCCAATGTGAGAAGTGAAAATGATATATTACTTTAATTACAATTAATGAAGTAGAAGTGTAGAAGTTTTCACATTTGCATGAAATACAATTTTTGTGTTTCCTTCTCTGGGACTCCTTGGCTTTTAACTACTTCCTCCTAGTATACAAAGTTGTAGAGAACTTTGTATATTTGGGGTACAGGGCAACCATACTGCAGTGAATTCACATTTCTTCACTTTTCCTCTGTGTCCTCAAGTTATCCACTTTATTAAAATGACTACCATTTACTTTCATTTTCATGCCATATTATAAAACTTCAGTTTCTAGTATGTAACCCCCAAATCAAAACAACCGTAAATCTGTATCTGAATACAGGGCACACTGATTGCGGGGAATAGGGTCCAAGAGACTGCACCTCAGGCCCAGAGAACAGGAAAGATGTTCCCTTTCCTTATGCTGCCTTTCTTAGAAGGCTGCAAATACCGATGGTTAATTTCTCCAACTTGCAGTACTTAAATTTGTAGAAATTTAACAAACACCACAAACCTCCCATCTGCTTCTTTAGCTTTGGCATATTGCAAGTGGATCTTTGGAGAAGAAACATGAGGCAGAAGCTCACCAACTTTTGCCCTGGAAAGGCAGGTTCAAAAGAACAGTATCAGCAAAATATTCACTTTAAAAGCAGCTTTTTCCAATTGGATGTTAGTTTTTAGGATTCAAAAACTAGTTACCATGATCTGTCAAAAATACTGACTTTTCCCAGGGGATCAGGGTGGAGGACTGAGGGTGTCTTGGCAGTGGGAAAACTATGGTGACCTCACCTGAGGGGAGAAATCCTAGATTGTGAAAAAACTAACAAGGACATAACATAATGGTATGTTATTAATTTTGTTATTAATTTTATATATATACAGGCTCTTCTAGATAGAAGCATATTTAATAGCTTTTTTCTTGGCTTCTTGCCCAAAGGGAGAGATGAAGTTTAGCTCATTAACTCTTTGGGGGAAATAGAGCTCTCTCTTCTTTAATTTATATAACTAGGGATTTCCCTGTACCAAATGAATTGTGCTGTTCTTTGGGCAAAGAACGATCTCCATGAACTTATCTAAGAAGGGAAAGAGGAGATGGAGCCAAGACCCAGAGGGGGAACAGCTGTGAAGGTTCGAGAGCAGCAGCCAGGAACAGGCAGAGTCTGCGGAGACACATGCGTTTCCACATGTGCTCGGAACCGCGTTTCCGTCAGTTCTTACCAGTTCTTACAGCGGATGTACACGGACGCGGCTTTGTCATAGTAGAGGCCTTTTTCATACAGTTGGGCTGCTTCTGAAAATTGCTGAGATGATGAGATTATTAAAATACTTTAAGTACAAGATTTCATGCAGAACCCCAGGTCGAGGCGCATACCTTCATACTCTCCAGAATGGCCCCACAGTCCCTTTTAAGCACCCTGCTGGGGTGCTTGAGGGCTTGGTTAACCCCGCGGCGGATGTCTCCCATCCGGATGGACATCTGGGCCAGTCCTGCCAGACACACGTCATCGTGCTCCTGCAATTACAAGACAAGCGCCGAGTCAGACTAACTTAAAATGGTGTGTCGCACTCAAATACCTTGAATCTAAAAGGACATACACACATTAGACAACCGTGATAATGTTTTTGAGAATGGGGGTGTGGGCGGGGAATGGACGGATGCATGAACAGACAGACACATATTTATAGGTAACAACTGTGTGACTCACTTAGAACGACTTAGCGATATAAAAATTAAAAGCACACTTATTTGCGACCTGGGAATCCCAGCTGGAAGACTATATCCTTCAGCAATACTATCTTATGTTGTTAAAGATGCATGTAATAGGGAGAATATTCATCGCTGGGCTTTTGACAATAAAAATGCCAAAACCAGGTATAATTCAAAATGAGATTGAGGAAAAAGTCAAACGACGATGGTACCTCCAAGCAAGGAATATTGGAAGCGCTTCTAAGATTAGAACAGATTCCTACACATTGACTAGGAAAGGTAATGAACCAAGCCAAAAATTCCTGCTTTTCACAGAATGGATTCTTAGTTGATCTTTGTTGAGTGAATGGAAATGAATGATTTCATGTTTAGTAAACCCCCCTATAATATACATATTCATACACTTGGAATAGCTTTCTGGATGGAAATATATATAAAATCATGAACAGTTGTTACCAATGAGTACAGAAGGAGGAGAATGTGAATCTCACTCTTCATGTTTCAATCTTTGGTAATTTTTTTTTTTTTTGAGACTAGATCTCACTATTTTTGCCTGTGGAACCACAGGCTCATGTTGCCCGGGGTACCACAAACTCAAGCAATCCCCAGCCTCAGCTTCCCAGGTAGCTGGGATTACAGGAGTGCGCCACCACGCCCAGCTATCTTTTTGGAACTAGGTCTCGCTATGTTGCCCTGAGTGGGACTCGAACCGTGATCCCAGGTTCCAGCCACAGTTTCCTAGGCTGCCGCTTACAAGTCCATGCCACCGTACCCAGCCTAATCTTTGGTAATTTTTTAAATTGATTAGAATGAAGTTGATTGTTTTTGTAGTAAAAATTGCCAGAAGGAAAACAAAAGGTGCTCAATCTTTATAAATCATCTAACCTAAAACACCAATTTTCATTGTACAGTAAGCTTCTTGAGAATGGGAGCATGGGGCTGACAGAAAGTAACAAGGTCACCACAAACCACAGCATGAGACAAGGAATGGTGGAAAGAACTTTTGTGGGCTGGGAACGCACTTTCCAAGTGGTTACTGAAACTACTTTAAAAAGTAAAAGTAAAAGCCCTATATAAATCAAGCCTATATGTGGGAAGGGATTAAAAACCTTAACCCCAGACTTGATTAGTTCACATTTTGGTTGCAATGGAAACTATCTTTTTTGGACAGATAAAAATGTTGCCTACTTTAGGCCGGGCACAGTGGCTTGTGCCTGTAAGCTTCAGCCTATGAAGCAGCCGGGGCTAGGGATTGCGGTTCGAGTCCCGCCTGGGGCCCGTAGCGAGACCTAGTTCCAAAAAAATAGCTAGGTGTGGTGGCGCGTGCCTATAATCCCAGCTACCTGGGAAGCTGAGGCTGGGGATTGCTTGAGTCTGTGGTACCCCGGGCAACGAGAGCCTGCGGTTCCATGGGCAAAAAATAGCGAGACCTAGTCTCAAAAAACAAACAAACAAACAAACAAAATATGTTGCCTACTTTAGATTTTCTGAGTGTTAAGCATTTTAAGATGATTCAACTATATCCTTACAAACTTGCTGTATACTGAAGTCTAAATAAAAAAGGCTAAATAAATATTGAGCAAATACAGTGTAAATAAGAGCATGAATTTTAAAATCAACACACTCTAAGATTAACAACACAAGATTATTCTACTTATCTTTATCTAAGGTTACCTTATTATCACCTGTTATCCCTTTCTCATAATGAGCCAAAGCATTTACATAATCGCCCCTGAAAGAAAAATGAGAGTGAATTTTAATACATATCTAAGTATCCTATTTACATACACAAGGCTTAATAGATAATTTTTGCCAACGTTACTAAAGCCCACAAAAGATGTAATACATGAAATATATGCAAACGTGCTTTCACATGCAGTTCATTATTTTGCTACTATAAAAATGCATATAAAGTTTGATTATGAAGCTAGACTGGAAGGTATTTACTTTGTGGCATGAAAGGAATTTGGGGGGATTATGTTAAATTTTATGGGCCCTGACTTTCAGTTAGTTATCTCCTTCAGAGCACTCAATGACCATCTCTTGACCCTAAAAACCAATAGATTTTCCAAAGGTACAATATTTATAAGTGGAAAATGTATTGAAAGAATCTGGGGTGATATGGTGAGATACTTGGGGATGAGAGTATCGGGGTCCTGGCTCTTCAATAATGTGTTATCATGATGTAAACAGGACTCCTGATTACCATGACTGAGACTAACATGGACTGTCCATTCAGAAGACATATTTACTACCTCAATTTGTTTTTATTATTTGGTACTGAATGGATCAGCGATTCTCTTAAGATTCATTTTGATGTTTATCTTCCTCCGATGAACCATCCCTCCAGAATAAACGAACCAGCTCTGAAAATGGCATTATTTGAGCTCCACCTTAACTCCACCCTAAGCAAGTTATTCCACCTTTCTCAGCCTCTGTTCTCTCATCTGCTGGTGGTACAAGGAATATTCTGGAAGAGAATCTCTTCTAATGATTAGAATGTGGTCAGGATAGTTCACGGTTTCATAGTCAGCAGTGTTCCTAAGCAACAATTTCTAATATTTGTTATATAAATTAAAAGAAAGAAAAGAAAAAGAAAGAGAAAGGAGAGAAAGAAGAAAGAAGGAAGGAAAGAAGGAAGAGACGAAAGAAGAAAGAAAGAAAAAAAGAAAGAGAGAAAGAGAGAAAGAGAGAGAAGGAAAGAAAGAAGGAAAGAAGGAAAGAAGGAAAGGAGGAAGGAAGGGAAGGAAGGAAGGAAGGAAGGAAGGAAGGAAGGAAGGAAGGAAGGAAGGAAGGAAGGAAGGAAGGAAGGAAGGACGAACAACTTGGGATGTCTCTTGACAGGGGAGCTGAGACAGGACTTCAAACAGGAGTCTAAGGCTTTCCTTGGGATGCCCAACTAGGAGATGCTCGGTTACGATAACTAGGATTTTAGGACTCCGTATATTTGGATATTTTAGCTCACGTACTTCTTTCATTTTGCAGCTCTCTTATGGATCTAGTTTACTGTTCTGCTCCCAGACTAGAAAACAAAATCTTCTCACATTTGCTAGACAGCCCCTGCTCTGATCTAATCAAGGTCTCGGATGCTCAGAACTGAGGACAGGCCTGGAGTCTTAGGTGTGAAATCAGCTGGTCATCACAGGCACAGCTAATGATTGATTGATTGATTTTTATTCTTTAAATCACAACCTCGGTAAATGGGACAGCTGGTGATGATGAGCTATACCTACTCAAGTTTCTTTTTTTTTTTAATTTTTTTAAATTTATTTATATATATTTCACATCATTTCCGTCCCTGGGGGTCACCCACCACCTCCCCTTCCCACCCGCTCCAGCTGGTCCCCATTCTCCCCTTGTGCAGTTTCATTTTGGTTGACCATATATTAGTGAGACCATTTGGTTTCTGTCCCTTTCTATCTGGCTCGTTTCTGCTAGAATGATTTCTTCTAGGTACATCCAGGTTTCCATAAATTCATCAAATTTGTCAAGTTTCTATGCTCTCTAGGCAAACTCTCCTGATGGGGGCAGGGCATATGCCCAGATCAGGGTCGAGGGGCAGCATGCAGACAGCAGTGAAGGGCTGGGGAATGGGCAGCTTTGCGGAGAAATTGTCTTTGAACAGACACTGTTAAAAAAATTATATCAACAAAGCATAGGCTTTCAGTGGCCTCAGCACATGGGATGATAATGAGACAGAGTTTTGAGAGTTCGCTGCTGCAGTTCCCAGGCCCCTGAAAGCAGAGCACTGGAAATGTTCCAGATAGCCGCTCCAGTGTGGCGACCCTTTCCTCGCACACAAAATTCCTACTCTAAGACCCTGTCACCCTCAGGGCGGAGCCAGATGGGCCTGGTCCCTGGTGTTTAGATTTCAAAACACAACAAAAACAAACTCCTAGAAACAGAGAAAATATTCCAATTTGCTTTTTTTAACATATAGATTTACTTTGTAAGGGGAAGAAGGTGACACATTTTATCCTTTTTGAATTTGAAAGGTATCTTGTAATTAATGTGAAAAGAAACTGCCCACTTGCCATGTAGTGATTCTGGTACAGGACATGTACTTTATAATTGGGAAAAAAATTCATTTATTGTCTTTATAGTTCTTTGCACTGGTAGCACTAGCCATTGGCTAAATGCAAGTTCAAAACTAGATCTTGAATGGGTCTAAAATTACACTTTCTCTTGCAGTGTTGAAATCAACATGTAGCCTGTGGATTAGAACTACTGATAATTAAGACTGACTCCAACCCTCCATGAATTACAATTCAGAAATTCCTTTCTGGAAACATCTACAGAAGGCAAAAAAATGAAGGAAAACATAAACAGATGGGACTACATCAAAGTAAAAAGCTTCTGTACAGCAAAAGAGACAACAGAAAAAACTAAAAGAAGCCCAACCGAATGGGAAAAAATTTTTGCCCTCCACAAGAGTGATAAGGGTTTAATAACGAAGATCCACAAGGAACTCACACAACTAAAAAGCAAAACAAAAAAACCAATAAAAAATGGGGAGAACTAAAAAGACACTTCTCCAAAGAGGAATACAAATGCCCAACAGGCACATGAAAAATTGCTCAACGTCACTAGCAATAAGGGAAATGCAAATCAAAACCACAATGAGATACCACCTTACACCAGTAAGAATGGCCCACATCCAAAGAACGGGCAACAAGTGCTGGCGAGGATGTGGAGAGAAAGGAACACTCCTACACTGTTGGTGGGAATGTAAACTGGTCCAACCACTATGGAAAGCTGTATGGAGGACCCTACAATTAATGAAAATGGAACTACCATTTGACCCAGCAATTGCTCTCTTGGAAATCTACCCAAAAGAGACCTCAATGTGGGTACAAAAGGGACACCTGTGCTCGGATGTTTACTGCAGCACAATTTATAATTGCAAGGACATGGAAGCAACCTAAATGCCCCAAAACAGATGACTGGATGAAAAAAATGTGGTATATATACACAATGGAATATTACTCATCAGTTAAAAATGACAAATTCGACAATTTTATGACAACATGGATGTACTTAGAAGAAATCATATTAGCAGAAACAAGTCAAAAAGAAAAAGACAGAAGCCAAATGGTTTCACTAATATATGGAATATAGTGAAAAAATAAACAAAAGACTTGAGGAAAAGTCAAAACAAGCTAAGCACCAAACTGAAGCACACAATTTTGAGCAGGAGGGAAAGGGGGGAAATGGAGGGGAGGGTGAGGGGGGCGGTAAATCCCTGGGATTACAGTGATGTGAAATTTATATATAAATTAAAAAAAAAAGACTGATTCCAATTAAGAACACTACAAAATTCAAAATTCTTGCTCTCAGAATAATGAGGGAATTTTCAAAGGCTGGGAATTCATGTAGCATAAAAGAATACTCGCCAAGCACTGAATATCTGCCTGTGAAAAGCTTCTGGCATGACTGACAACACTGCCTAGTTTTTCTCCATGTGCAATTCAATGTAAAAAGAAAAATTACAATGTAAACAAATAGAAAATATAGACTAAAACCTGATTTTTTTTTTTTTAAGTAGGCCTTAAAATTACACTCACTTCTTCAAGGCGTTCAAAGAGGCGAAGATCACAAGCCCAGGTTATGAGCAGTATGAGACCAGGCGGCAGAGGAAAGCCCAGTGGAGTTAAGACTCAAACTTAGATGTTGGTGTTGGAGACATGAAGGTTGTTGAATGCAGGGAGATGATGATTTGGAAAGGACTTTTGCTTTTGGGGGGGATGAGCAATTTCTCTAAGTTTTTCCCCTTCAAAAAGCTATTATTAAATCAATGGAGGGCAGTATCAAAAATGGCTATTTGGAATACCAGGTAGACAGGAATTTGCTAGGGATGGAAACGTACACAAAAGGAGGGCTTACGTGAATTCGAGCTGAACAGCATATTCTTTCGATATGAATGGTATCTGGTCTGGGGCTAAGCGCTTGGCCAGCTGCAGAGCACTGTCCCAGTGCTGGAGATCCCGCCTCATCTGTTAGGAAGAGAGAAACCCTGATTTCGGATGAGCAAGTTATTTTTCACAGTCTGCTTATTGTGCTGGTTTTAGTAGCTGTGGCTATAAAAACCTTTTTTTTTTTTTTGGTACATGAAAACTGAATCTGCATTACCAGAGAATCCACTCTGGGGATGGAGCATGGTGGAGCGCACCTGTAAATCAAACACTGGGAGGCAAGAGGCCTGGGATCACTTGAGTCCGCGGGTTTGAGACTACCCCTGGCAACAGAGTGAGACCTGGTCTCGAAAAAGGCAGCTTGGCACCATGGCAAGTATATGGTATCTATAATCTCAGATACCTGGGAGGTTGAGGCTGGGGATCGCTTGAGTCTGCAGGATTGAGACTACCCTGGGCAACATAGCGAGACCTAGTCTCCAAAAAGAAACAAGAAAACAATTCTGATAGTTTTATTCCTCGGTATTTGACTTTTACCCAGTCGGGAAAAGTTAAACAAAATCAAAATTAATCCAATCAATTGATTAAGAGGCTATTCAATCATTTTTGAGGAGAGAGTTTAAAAAGTTGAAAAAACAATTTATCATGGAAATTGATGTTTTTGTCTGGGAAAACTTACCACCACACTAATTAGAGCAAACTGACAAAATGTGTGTCTTTCCTCCTGGCTCCTCTGGTCTTTTGTGCCTAGCACATAAATCCAAATATAAACTAATCACTAAAGAATCTTCTAAAGAAAGCCATGTTCTAAATCGTTATTCCATACAGCTGTATCTCCACTGCCCTTGAACTATGTCCTTCGCTCTGTTCTAGTCCTTCATTCCTTCCTTTACGAAGAATTAATAACAGCTAACATTTTCCAAGTGCTATTTCCTGCCAGGCACTACTGTAGGACACTAGCTTACTTATCACAACTTGACCTTTGGCAGTGAACTTTTCTTGTCACCGTTTCAGAGATGCAGAAAATGAGCAGCTAGCTTTAGACTTGGCAGGGCTGTGCTGTGAGGCTCTGACCTAGCTGACTCATTAGCCTTCAAAGTGAGGTTAAAGGAGCGACAGCGTGCAGTCACCCTCCACTTTGAAGCCATCACCTGAAGTCCTTCATAAATCAGGTTACACATGACAAGTATCCACTGCCAAATAGAGGAGTCGAGATGAGGTCCCTGCTCTGGCTCATTGCAACCATATCCGCCATCTTAGTGCATCTCAGCTCAAGTTCTGAAACTCCTGCAGGGTGTGCGCGATTACCTCAAGCAGTTTTGTCAGAGAAAATTACCTCAGATAAAATCTAGTTTTTTTTCCTTAAACAAAACTTGGCTCTCTTAAAATTGAAAATGAAAATTTGCTGCATTTAACAGTTTGCAAAAGGCAAGCTGTGCAATTCATTGCGAGAATGTTTTCCAAACAACCTGCTCTGTACAGCTGTGCGAAGGGTGGAGGCAGAGTGACAGTAATAACGACAATGAATTGACTGTTGATCAGGTTCTGTACCAAAAAATCTAATCTCGTTTTAAAACCTTTACAACCCTGTGGGTTGCGGTGTTTTGTTTTGTTTTTTCTCTCTACTTTAAAGAAATGGACTCTAGAGCTCAGAAAGATTAAATAACCTGTCCAAGATGACAGGGCTGGGGTTTGAAACCCAGCTGACTAGAAAGCCCATGTTCTCCATTCCTAGTCCACAGAGCTATGATGTCACTGTCCTTGAAGGATGCACTTCAGTCTGCTGTAGTCCTTCCCCTGCAGGGCTAAGCCTTGGAAACCTAGTGAAGATACAAGAGTCTTTAGCTCACCTCTGAATGCACAAGAGAATCTGCAATAATTAAAAAACTGGCCGGGCACGGTGGCGCATGCCTGTAAGCGGAAGCCTAGGAAGCCACAGCGGGGACCAGGGATCGCAGTTTGAGTCCCGCTCGGGGCAACACAGTGAGACCTCATTCCAAAAAATTAACTGGGCACGTCTGTAATCCCAGCAACTTGGGAAGCTGAGGCTGGGGATTGCTTGAGTCTGGTACCCTGGGCAATGTGAGCCTGAGGTTCCATGGGCAAAAATAGCGAGACCTAGTCTCAAAAAAGAAAAAAAAAAGCAGAGGTGCCTCAGTCTCCCCATTTGGAAAACAGAACCATTAAGAGCACTAGTCCACAGGATGGGTGTGGGGGCAAAGTGAGTTCAAATCCATCCAGGGCTTAGAAAAGTACCTGGCACAGGAGGACATTCAGCAGGTAACTCTTCATTTGGATGCGTTTTTGTTAGTTATATCATCTGTTGTCTATGGACACAATTAGACAAACTAGTTGGGGAGATTATGAGACTGTGCCTTTTTATGGCTCCTCAGAATGCAGAAAGAAAATGTAACTGAAAGCCGGCCGTGGTGGTGCTTGGCTTTCATCCCAGCCTAGGATGGGAGGCTGAGACTGGGAATCGCCTGAGTCCATGGGTTCGAGACCTGGCTGGGGCAACATAGCGAGACCTAGCCTCAAAAAAAAAAAAAAAAAAAGAAAAGAAAAAGAAAATGTAACTGAAAAGAACAGGAACTCAGAAGTTGTGAAGGCTGCAATGTCTACTAGTCCCGGGGCAGTCGGGGGCAGGCATGGGGCATCCCATGCCAGAAAATCTCAACTACAAAAGGGGTGATCCTCTTGTGCACGGGCTCCTGCCCCTCCTTGTGTGCGGCCCTACCTCCAGGGCAGCCACGGGACAGCTGGAGGCGAGGTACAGGTCCTGCGCTAGGTCGAAGTCGTTGGTAAACATGGCGAGATGTCCGGCCAGCAGATTGTAGTCCTCTATGCCCTACGGAGCAGAAGAGCACTTTCAGGGAGAAGAAATCCAAGAGTCTTAACAGTCCTAAAAGCCTTTCTCAGGAGGACACGGCAATATGCTATCAAGTAACCCGTTAGTGAAGTTAGCTAGGATGAGCCACAGACATTTCCAAATGTTCGCTGTTTACCTTTATCTGTTCCAGGGACATCACCATGCCGACATTCCCCACTGTCCGATAAACGCGGATTGCAAACTCCACCTCCATGTGGTGGAGACAAGCTCTGCCCAGCTCATTCCAGGAGGCGGGATCGTTCAGAACCCTACATAGTTCCCAGGCATCAGAGAACCTAGAATTTCAGTACATAAGCTTATCAGGCCACTCTACTTGCCCTGTGAAGGCATCTTTCAGGTAATATAGAATTTAAGGAGAAAATAACACGTGTGTGTGTGTGTGTGTGTTGTAGGTGGGTGTTCATGTGTGGACACAAGTGACTGGACGTGAGGTGCCCGTGAACTTCCATGTGCACATTTGTGATGGGCAGGCAGCTTTAGGTTGAAGACAGAGATTCGGGAGTCAGCTTCGCAGAAGGTGCTGAAGCCGTGCAAGCTGAGGAGACTCGCTCAATTACAGTGAGAAGAGAGGACAGGCGCTCAAAAGACCAGCAACGAGGAAGAGCTGATCAGAAGAATCTGACTCAAAGGAAGTCACAGCAGCCCATACACAGTCACACAGAGGGGGAAAAGCGATGAGGCATCAAGTCAGGCAAGAGTCAAACTTCACTAGGATGAAACTGAGATACTGTCAATGTTAGACATATTAGACTTTCATGATGGCGGTACTTTCAGGGTGACAGAAGCACTTTCGTTCTGGAGGGCTTTTCTCAGAACAAAACCCCCCCGTGGGACAATAGCACCTCCGTTAGATTTTACATACAGTCTCATATCCATTATCTTCTCTAATCCCCACAATAATCTTATGAAATAAACCAAGGAAATACTATCATCACCTTCTATTTTAATAGGGTTTGACTGTAAAATCACAAAAGCAAATCAGAAGCTCTAAGAGACGTGTTTTAAATCCTACCTTTTTAGCATTAAAGTCTGTGTCAGCATTTGTCTCCGCTCATCATGTCCCACATCTTTTAAATTGTCAAGGAAGCTATGGGTGCCAAGGTAGAAGTTGTTTATTTTCCCACTCTGAGTCTGGCAGGTCAGCTCTCCATTATATAACAGCAAAGGTTTATGAGAGAAGGGAACTTTGGTGCCACCAGCCAAAATGACCTTGGATCCTGTATTATAAAACAGACATCTTAACGCTGGCAGCTAACAGCACAACCCTCAGAAAGATATTTTCCTTTCTTTGCAATTGAAATGTATTTGTCAACAAATGTACCACAGAAGGACCAAATACCTTGTATGGTGTCCTTGTGGAAGACATAGGTGTACACCTTGTCATCATCATAAGCAATAAAGACACCTTTATCCATTGGCCAGTTTTCCCAAAGAACACCTTTAATGGTTGGCGAAAAATCTGGAATCTCAAAGGTGGCATCATTAACCTGCAAAATAGGTATTTGCAGATTTGCGTTGACACCCCCATTATCATTGCCTTGGTGGGAGTCTGTCTGTAGCACCCACTGGTGGCATAGCTTATCAACCCACACTCGCTCAACCCAGCAACATCCCAAGCTCAGGAGGACTGAAGGTTTCTCTTCCTGTGCCTATCTATACGAGATCTGGTTTGAAAACAACTATGGTTTGCATGGCAAATCAAGGGCTTCTAATATTGGGCACATTTGCAGAAACAATAGTAAGTCTGGACAGAAAGTTTCAGGTTAAGAAAAAAAAAAGGCTGAAGTGGCTCAAGACAACAGGAATGTAAGCTATGAGTAGACATGTGTAGAAAACAATTTATAAGATGCTCTGATGACAAGAAAAATGCATTCATATATTTTTTTGAAATTTGAATAAGTTCCTTTGTGTTTTATTTCAAAATTTTCTCTATAATGCATTCTAGTAAACTTAAGATGAATTAAGTAAACTTAAGATGTTTATAAGCTATTGGAGAAAACTCATAAATGGAACTCTCATGAATCCAGGGAACTAGGCTTATCTATCCTGAACATGGAGCTCAGAAATACCAGTTCCTTCTTTTTTGATCTTTCTCTTAAAACAAAAATGAAAATTCCTGCTACAGCAATGTTGCTCAACAGTAGCTGCATTATAACATCCAGTGGAGTGCTGAGCACTGATATGTGTCTAATCCAAAATGAGGTATAACTGTAAATCACAAAGATCTCAAAAGTCAGTACGCAAAAAAGTGCTCACTAATTTTTACGTTGGAAACAATGTTTAATTATATTAAAAGTAATTCATTTCACCTGCTTTTATTTCCTAAAAATATAGCTAGTAGGAAACTTAAAATAACAGACATAGTTCAAATTATATTTCTATGAGTGCTGCTTACCAGGTATAACACTGATGAGATAGCCAGATAAATATATCCTCACTTAATTGAGTCTACAGGACAGGTACCATTATTATGCCCATTTTGCAGATGAAGAAACAGAAATTAGTCATACTGTGTAGCACATAAGGTTAAAGGTAGTACACAGTCACTACTGTTTTCATTAAAAAACACCTGATACTGACATAAAATACTGCAGAATAACAGAACAAATTTTCTTGGTGTAAATAGCTATGAAAATGGATCACAAACATGATAACAAAGTATTATAACCCCTGATGCTGTTTAGGAGAAATGATTTTGTATCTGAGTATTGTTTGAAAAAAACACCTTTCTTTACATATTACGTTTGAAAAAAAGCCAGCATTATCATTTTCTAGACTTACTGGACAGTAGACAAATCCATCACTTTTTTCATCAATGAAAACTAATCTAGTCCCATTTGGATCAGGAAAAATCTTTTTCACACCAACAGGATGTCGATAATCATTAACAAATTGCCAGTCTTCAATGTAGAAATACTGAATAACACCAGTCTAAAAAGAAAATCCAGTCATAGAGCAAGGTTGTCAATAAATACTTATTTTCAGCATTGTACTAAACATGCTTTCAAAGTTGAAGAAAAAAAATATCATGTTTGTTGTGTAGGAGGACTAAAGGGTATTTTATGTGCAAGGTACAGAACTCAAAAATATTCTAAGTCCTCAAGGAGCAGAACTGATAACTGAGAGGAGATTTTAAAGATGAGACTCTAAAGTCTGCCTTTTCTTCACTATGCCATCAAGATCACTTAAAATCACGAAAGCACTCGAGAGTAACAATTCATGCTACCTCCATAATCTAAATAAGTACACACTCTATTATAGAATCACGAATACTATATACAATACATGCTATTAGTCAAATCATGATGTGTGCATATTATAAGTTATATGTAACCCATTATACTACAAAGTAAAATCGAGAAATTCTCTGTTCTATATGCAAAAAGACAACACCTACATCTGTACCGTAGATGAGGAAATCCGCAGTTAAGGCATGACATAAAATACGGCATTTATCGTCCACTGCTGGGAAAAGTCGAGTCTCACGTTCTTCTTGAGTATCTAACATTTTACTGTCTATCTGAAACGAAAAGAAAAATAATGACTCATAGATGTGAATAAATCTGGTATTTATTAAGAGGGTAGAGAAGGGTATTTCCTTTTTTTCCCCCACCCCTTTTTTCTTAAATTCAACTAAACATTCAGATTCAGAAGATGGTCCCAGACACACTTACTCAGACAGGCATCAGCCAGGCCCACAGTACACACCCCCTCTAAGCGGGAAAGGTCTTTGCAGCAGTGGCTGCAGCTGTCTAGGAGTTCATCTCCTTGGCTTCCTCAGATGTGAAGAGCCAAGAAACAGATGTGGGATGCCCTGTCTTAGGAGACCCTTCTTTCTGGTGCCAACATGTCCTGAACAACTCAACAGGCTCAGCTTCAAGGGTCCCCACAAGTGACATGTTTGACAGAAGAGTCAGTGTACCCCAAGAAGCCCAGAGGTATGACATTCCCATCAGGTTCCACAGTTCTTTTAGAGTTCTTTCCATGCTGCAAGTTACCAACAGGGTCCTTTCTCCCACACGCACTTTTGTGAGTAGCACAGGTGAGATTTTGTCATGTTGCTGGGGTAGCACAGGTGAGATTCTGTCATGTTTCTGGGGAGCTAGGAAGTTTATGGAACGTCTTGTACAGAATGAGATAGCTTTGTTCATCCTTTATCCACACCTGGTTGCCCAGCTGGTCTGTACATCGTTGCCTCCTGGTCAAAGCCCTCCATAAACGGTCGGGGGCGGGGGAGGGGATGAACCCCAGAGATAACAAAGATGTGAAATTTATATATAAATACATTATTTAATATTAAAAAAAAAAGTCCTCCATAGTTAGACATGAGGTTATTCATTGTCATCACGGGCTGAGCAGGCTTCTGGGACACTGAAATCACACTTACCAGATGTAACTGGACTCTGCCTTCAAAGAGCGCAGCGGCATAGTCCGAGTGAAGGCAAATGCTGGCTACTGTTCCCAGATACTCCACATCTTTCAATTTTTTAACAGCTGTAACAATAAGAAACACACTGATGCATCCAGAGTTATCTCACAGGAAGCTTTGCTAGTGGTTTCTAAATGCCTACCTTTGCAAGGGTAGTCTCAAGCAAAAACTGTTAGGTTCACCATTCTCAAGGACCTTAAGAGGCCTTATCAATGGGACATCAGTAATTCCCACATAAAACCAAGTCACTGGGAACAAAAGCATGAGCAATGCAAAAATTCAGCCTTGGTGACAAGTTTAATGGTGTGACTATCTGAGGAGGATGCTCAGGCTTGGTCTACACTGAGGGAAAACTGACCAGTGGCGGAGGCAGAGCCTGAGAAGGGTGGAGAGGGGGTAGAGAAGAAAATGCAAGGTCTCTTCAGAAGCTGAAGCTCAAATGCTAAAGAAGAAAGGGGGGAGGGGTCAGCATATAAGTTCCTAACACACTGACAAGTGCCTAATGAGGAAAGGGAGAGCACACATTTTTTTGTCATTTCATTTTTCCCATAAAAGCAAAAGGAATCCTCATTTTCCAGGTGGAAAAGCTGAAACTCAGAGGGATGGTTTGTAAATAGTCACCTAGCTAAGAGAGGCAGAGGGCAATGTGGGTTCGGGGAGTTTCCCATTCCGAAGTTCATATTCTGCTCACTGAACACACTGCCTTTCCCACAGAAGCAAGGATTAAACCTTCTACAAATTTTTTTGAGGACTGACAGGACCTCCATAAGCTAAGACAGAGATTTCTGGAGGAAAAAAAGCAGTGAAAGACTTGGCTTTAAAGAAACTTGCTGTGTGCCCTAAATAATAAGAAGACATTAGATGTGACACGAGGAAAATCTGGCTCTAGACTTGCCATTCTCTCCGAGGACGTAAAACCAAGCTCGGTTATTCATCCCCACAGCCAGATGGTAGAGCCCTATGGCGACAAAGGTGGGTTCCACATCCACGGACACTGTGATTGGCAGCTCCTGCGAGACAGAGAAGCAGCAGCGGTGAGTCAACTGTTAAAAGTTCTCATGAATACATGAAATTCCAGAAACCGCGCTCCATACTCCTTCAACGGTGTTGCTGACGGTGACTTCTAGGAGGGAGGTGAGATAGGCTGTCCTTGTGCAGCAGGCATCCCCCAGGATGGGCAGCTTGGTCAGGAAAACATGGAGGGAGCCCCTCTGGGTGGACAAGGCCAGCAGCTGACCGTCATCTGTCCAGGACAAAGTGCCCAGCCCTGAAAAGATGGACAAAAGCAAGGACTAGTCACAAAGTGATAGGCTGTTATAGGCAGACAAGCATGTGTGTTCACTGAAGTGATCAGAGGCGTGGAATCTTCCAAAGGCTTTCTTTAATACTTTTGGTCTTTATTTCGACTAGGAAATTCACCACGGGTATCTGGTGCATGAACACGGACACTGAGTCACTCACTATTGGTTCAAAGGGAAGAACATAAAATTTTAGATATTCCAACTGGAACTAGGATAAAATACACTATTAATCTCTGGCTCAAAGCAGACTATTGTCCTTCCTGTCAAGCTGTAGGACTCAACATAATGACTAAAATAAAGGGACAATTTTTGCGAACTCTAGTTCCTTTTACAGGATACAGTGAATGCAAATCATACTATAAGAAACATATCAATCTGCTTTAGAAAATTCAGTACCTTTATTTTCATCATCCAGGCTGACTATAGCATACATGTCTTTTAATTCTGACAAGTCATGAATTTTAATGCTGAAAAGTAAAAAACAAAATTTATATTAAACATGAGTTTTAGTTAAAATTGTTTCATTCACAATAGTAAGCAATAGAACAGGTCCCTGTTCTTCAAAGAGGGATGTACAGGATGAGATACGAGGTTTAGGTAAGGAAACATTAGAGCTTCTAATAAATTATACTTCATCTTTTAAGTGTTTCTGTGGTGGGGAGAAGGAGGGCTTTGCCCAGCTTTGTTCTCTATCTACTGCTTGAAGAACAAGGAGGCTTAAGTTGAGTTGAAGAAAAGATGGAGTAGGAAAACATTCTCCTGGGCAGTATTAATTATGATAAGATGCGTTTCTCCTTGCAAATTGGTCTAGCACCCCTACTTGCCCCCATGCCAGCGGTTCACTCAAACAAAAGAAAAACAATAGAAGTACAGGTTTCCCCCATGACCCAAAAGTAGAATGTTCTGATTTGATGGGATGTTATTTTTTAAGTTTGGGGATACAATCATTAGTTACACCAAAAAAAATTTTGAGCATACTAAGACCCCCAAATCATACCAACTAGACCACATTCTACACATAGTGGGGAGATCTGCGTACTAGAAAGAGCATTCAATTTGGAGTCACAAGCCTTTCGTTGAAAGGCCTGAAAAAATGGGGCATTTCAGAGTTCTGGGGAAGAACAGAGGCTAAGAAAGGAGAGCTATACTGAGACCTAAGGTTTCTCTTCTCCCTGTTGCCTTTGTTCTTGCTTTCCCTCCTCCTCTGTTCTCCTTTATCCCCCAGTGAGTCCTTTTTGCACATTTTTCCCTTATTGTCTGCATTTACGTTTTTATTGTAGGCCCACATGCAGTTGTAAGAAATGACAGATTCTATGTTTCCTTTGCTTTCCCCCCCCCCCAAAGGTAACATCTTGATGCTCCTAGTTTCACCTGGATGCATTTTGTGTGTATTCCAATGTGTGTCCATGTTGTGTAGTTCTATGCAATTCTACCACGTGAGATTCATGAGGTCTACCACAAAGCCGACACTCATCACCACAGGGATGCCTGTATTGTTGCCCCTTTATAAACACACTTACCTCCCTCCTCCCCAACCCAACCTAATCCCTAACTCACCTACTATATTATCTATTCTCTCTACAAAGTTATGGTTTCAAGAATATTCTATTAGATTCATACAGTATGCAACCTTAAGGGTTTTTTTCCACTGAGTGCAGTTCTCAGGAGATCCATCTAGTTGTTGTATGCTTCAATATAATGTGTTTCTTTTTATTGCTGAGCCTAAGCTCACGTGATGAAAGTGCCAGTTTGTTTAACCATTCAACCACTGAAGGACATCTGGATCATTTCTATTTTTATTTTGAGACTAGGTCTCACTATTTTTGCCTGTGGAACCACAGGCTCTCGTTGCCTGGGGTACCACAGACTCAAGCAATCCCCAGCCTAAGCTTCTCAGGTAGCTGGGATTACAGGCGTGCGCCACCATGCCCAGCTATTTTTTTGGAACTACATCTCACTACAGGCCCCAGGCAGGACTTCAACCGTGATCCCTAGCCCCGGTCGCTTCATAGGCTGAAGCTTGCAGGCACAAGCCACCGTGCCCGGCCTTGTCTATTTTTGACTAATATGAACATTCATATTGGGTTTTGTGTGAAACCAAGATTTTCCTTCCCTGAGGAACATGACGAGGGGTACAACTGGTGGGTCATATGGTAATGGCTGTTTGAGAACCTGCCAAACTGCTTTTCGAAGCGGCAGCCACATTTGCCATCTACAGCAGCATGTTAGCGGTCTCCTCATTGTCAACAGCATTTTAAATCATAGTCAGCTCTAACTGATGCATAGTGATAGCGCATTGTGGTTTTAATCTGCATGAATAGCTGGTAATGAACGTCTTTTCATGTGTTTACCATTTGGATATCCTCTGCTGAAATTGGTGTTCTGCCTTATACGTCCAACAATGCACCCACACCTGCCACCAAGCAGTGGAAGGACACAGAAAAAGAAGCAACTGGGGTTGGTTGGTCCCACCATCTTGGTGCTGCAATGGCCACCAGCGAGAAAGGGTGTCCCCCATTAGGATTTTAGGTGTTTGTGAGTCCCCACTGCCACATGAGTTGGCTTAGTGGCTGGGGCCTGAGAAAAGGGGAGAAAGGAAGCACTGGGAAATTTCTTCAATGCTGAGAGCTAGGATTCTCTTCTTGTAGCCTGGGACAGAGATCAAGGGCTTCTCTGGAGGCTCTCTGCCCTGCGGAGCCTACATCTGGGTTTAAGGCTGCCCTGAGGACTAGCTGAGGGGACCGGAAAACAAAGGAGAAGCTCACCATTGGTTTAGGATACTTCAAGTTCTGGCTTTCTCCTCCAATCTGCCTGCCACTATTGACTTTTCAGAGTCCTGAAACAGTTGTTCTAGGATTCTTCCCAAGTTTTGTAGCTGCATTCAGTGGGATAGAGTGTGGAGTGTGCTTACTCCACGTTACCCTGAAATGTCTATTTTATGTTTAAGTTTGATTTGCAACCATATTTGATTTTAAATTTTGTACTTAGTACACATTTAGTATCCTAGCCTTTTCCCTGAGTGCTTAAAGGTAAAGGAGTCCAAGATATGTTCTTTCTTTTCTTCCTTTCTTCTCTTTTTCCCTTTCCTCCCTCTCTCTCTCCCTCCCTCCCTTCCTTTCTTGAGACTAGGTCTCACTATGTTGCCTGGGGTAGTCGCCAACCTGCCGACTCAAGTGATCCCTAGCCTCAGCCTCCCAAGGCTGGGATTACAGGTGCATGCCACCACGCCTGGCTATTTTTTGAAACTAGGTCTCATTATGTTGCTCGGGGTAGTCTTAAACCCATGGAGGAGTCCAAGACATTTTCAATTACATCATGTTCTAAGAGTGAAGGATGGCAGATTTATATTAGATATCAACTTCTTGTTAAATCTCCTGAACAGTCCTGACATAAAGGAACTTACATAAGGGAACTTGTCAATATAACTTACCAGTTATCACCACATGTAGCAGCTTTGTTAAGGGTCTGTGAGACTGCAATACTGGTCAGATTATCCTTATGGTCACGAGTCTGAAATATCTCTTCTCCAATCTCTTGCATGTGAGTAGAAATGACCACAAAAACTCCACGTGAAAAACCAATCATGATATAGCCATCACCACACCTACAGCAACAAAGGCCCCAGTATAGTTATAAGAGATTAATGAAACCTGAAACCTATATGATATATACCCATGTTACCATGGGGGTAGCAGAGGTAAGATTAACTATTATTGGCAACATGATAAATATATAAGCACCTCCAAACTAAGAAACAGAGAATATAATTTATCAAGGGCTTATGTGCCAGAAAATCTGCCAAGCAGTCTCACATACTAAATTATTATTATTTTTTGCACACAACATTCTTTATATACTATATCATAATAATTTACATGTTATTCATACTTTTATTAACAATGATTCTGGAAATATTTCCAAAGCTCACATACTAAATTCTAAGACTGTAGTTCAGAAATGGTTATATATCACAATGAAAATGCTAGACAAAAACGAACTGTTCCAGTTAGTGAGAGAGGGAGATCGTGTGGGTCTCTTTCTGTGCCTGGCTGAACTTACCAGCTGTAGCAGACAATATTGCCATAGCACTGCTGGAATTCCAGGTCCACTGGGCTTTCTGGTTCACTCAGGTTGAGAAGAAACAAAGTCTTCTTGCCAATCACCACACTTATCTGCCAGAAACATCAAGATGATGAAGTGAATTAGCACTTCATGAAAAGACCCAGAAGCAAATCCAAAACAGCCTACCTCTGATGGATGGAAATAAGGAGCCAAATTCAGAAGTGCTACAAGTTATAATTAGTAAGGCTACCTTAAAGCACACACATACACACTTTTCCTAATACATAGTTTCCTAATACATATCCAACATGCCCGCTGCAGCACACTAAACAGGTGGGTATATTAACTTCTTAAAACTCGCCAGTCCTGTCACCAGAGCACGGGCAACGCAGTGAGGGGCATCACCACAGTCCCAAGGAAATGAACTCATATTTGGACACAGAGTCTTTCATTTTAAGAAGGCATTCTGGGGCTGGGCCATCTGGCATTACAGGCTCACATCAATGTGGCTAATCTAGTTTGCCTTTTTATAGCAACATGTTCCCCATCAGTGGCAGGTCCATATGGTGTCCCTCTGTGACTCCCACAAGTCCTACTTACCTGTGATTCTCAGTATAATTGTGCTGGGAAAAGAGGGTCGCACTCTTTCAGGCTCATTGAAGGTGAGGCGTCTACAGCCATACTACCCTGAACGCGTCTGATCTCATTGAAGGTGATAGATGCTAAGAGGCTATCAATTTTAAGTCGCCATCAATTTAAGAATAGCTTTTTAAGATATAAACATTGCTTCATTAAATACTTTCCTATGTTTGTGAAAATCATCTTGATTCCAGATTGTCCAAATGTGGCAGGGAAAATACAGCTGAGGTGCTGAAATAAAAACTACCTTGCCCAGAACGCTGGGCACCATTTTTGATAGGCTAAAAATAAAAAACCATGCAAAGCAAAACTCATCTTTGTAAAGAAAACCCCTGATCTTGATGCCGTAAGGGCAAACACACCAACTGTAACAGGAGGCAGCCTTCATTTCCTGGGACAGCCAGAAGCTACAAGTTCAACTTCAGGCCTGAGAGGCTGGGGCTGACATTGCCTTCATACGTGACAAACTATAATTTATTGATCAGTATAGATTCGGAGTCATCCTGTAAGAGGAAATGGTATACTCTGCAAACACATCAGAATGGTCTGGGAATGGATTTGAATTGGAATCCCTACTGTGCTTTCCGTAGCAGAGGTTCTGTCATCTGTCTTCATCATGGAAAACTGCATGTCACTGGGTTCTGCTCGCATTGCTGTCTGGGGGCGTAAAAAGAACATCACTGTGAATGAACCCAAGAAGTAACAACACTATGAATTAACCCAAGAAGCAAATTCATCCTGCATATTAATAAAGTAGGCCATTTGCTTTTATTTCATTTCTGTTATAAGCTGGACAACCCCCGTGAAAACCCATGACAACAAATATCTAGAAATTCAGGATGAAAGAGAATATGTATCTTATTAAATGAACAGATGAGCTTGAGAGAAGGTAAGGGAAACTTCCTGGAACCATAGTAAAATTCAAACAAAATCAAAGTGTTTATAGAAACTGATGCTGTAGTAGCCAGAGCGGCTGGGTAACAGAAAAAATGAAATAGCCTATTTGATTTGAGCTAAACTCTGGGGCAGAAAAAAAGCTGAAAAAAGTTCTTTTCAAGTCAAAGAATTTTATTCCTCTGATTATGATGGTCTGAGGTTCATGTTTAAACTGTGAGTGGTTTAAAATACCCTGAACCCAAAATTCAAAACAAACAAATAAATAAAAGAAAATGCCTGTTTGTTAAAAACAAAATCAAATCTTCCCACATTGTAAAAAATTTCTACACATAAACCCTGCTAAAAATGAGCTCATGATTCAAAAGAAGAAAACTCTCAATGAAACAATCCATCATGGGCAAGAGCTAGCAGATTTAAAAATAATAAATTATCAGAGAGAAGGCATGGCGGCGCACACCTATAATCAAGCGCTGGGAAGCAAGAGGCCATGGATAGCTTGAGTTGCAAGTTCAAGACTACCCCAGGCAACAAGGTGAGACCTTGTCTCAAAAAAATTATCAGAGAGAGAGAGATCATAAGACACTTTTAAAACGACTAAAGACATAAAAGGACTTGTAAGGATGAGAAATGACAACCCCCCTTTCTTTTTAATCCAAGCAGATTTTTAAGCTAACTACAAAGTAGTTTCTAAAAAATAAAAGTAGAATCATTAAAATAAAGAAAACAAAACAAGGGAACAGACAGCAGATAATATAAATTTATTTTAAAGAAATAATGTTAGGGAATTATCCAGAAGGTTGTACAGAATGAAAAATGATAAAGCTATGAGATTGAGATGTAGATGGTCCAGAAAGTCCCAATAGAAAGGACAAAAGATAATATTTAAAAAGATGATGACTAAGGGTTTTCCAGAAGTGATTTGGATTCAGGAAGCAAGACAAGTCCTCAGCAGGATAAGCAAAGATAAATCCATACAAGTAACACTGCAATGGTCTGCAGAATAGCAAAGTCAAATAATTCAGAGAAAAGATCAAAAGCAGCAACACTTATAATGCACACTTTGCTTACCACATAGCATGCCTAGTTCTGAAAACACACTTCTTAAGGGTTGCATGCAAATAATGGCTCCCTGGGAGTGGTGTCCTGGGAAATGATGTGAACAAATATTCTAAGGCCAAGTGTGGATTCAGTAGGATATGTGGGAGAGACAGCTAAATGTCTGGTGGCCTCCACTGGTTTCAGCCAGGCATGAGGTCACATAAGGAGCCTGAAGTGGCAGCTTCCCCAGCAGCAGTTTGGTGTGATCATATGAGTAGGCTTTTGTCTCATAATATGAATGGAAGCAGTGCATCTTCACAAATTCTCGCAGTTTTTCTTTCTCCCTTCCTGGGGTCTGAAATACAGGTGTGGAGTGGGCAAGCAGCTTTAGCCACGCAGACAACGGCGCAGCATCCCAGAGAATAGCAGAGCAAGAAACTGGAAGGAACTGGGGATTCTGTACAACCTCATGAAGCTGAGATACACGACCTCCCAACCTCTAAGAGGGGAAAACCAGCAAACTACCATATGCCTACTGCCCTTGTAAATCTGCATCTCTATATGCTCACAGCTTAGCCTCTACCCTGAGTGATTCCATGTATCTTTTCTTTTAAAAACTCACAATCCAGATTCTGGTGATCAGAAACTTTTGGTGCAGCAGGAATGCTGTAGGCTTTTAGCTCTTCCACGAAACTGGCAATTAATCATATAAGGCTATGATATGATAGTTCTGCTCTCCAGACAGCAGCTGTGCTGTGAGGGGAAGAGCTTCATGTGGAAATGAGGCAGGAAAACAGTCAGTGGAACTGGGGCCCTGAGCTTAAACCTGCGTGTCAACAACCACAGGGGTGAGCCTGAAAACAGATCTGCCCAGTCAAGCCTTGAATGAGACTGAGGTCCTGACCAAGAAAATGGCTGTCCTCTTGTGAGACACCTTGAAGGCGAGCGCCCGGCTGAGCTGCGTCTGGACTACTTACCCACGGAAACTGTGAAATGTTTGTTTTAAGTTGCTAAGTGTAGGGGGCAATTGGGTATGCAGTGATAACTGATACAGGCCCTAGCTCCTTTCTTCTAAAGTACCCAGCACAGTGCCATGCACCAAACAGGCATTCAAAGGTGATGCTGGTCAATGTTGCTCTAGGAATGCTAAAGCATAAGCCAAGATTCCAAAGTGAAGTTTTCTCATCAATGAGAGTATGTATCTTTAATAAAAATCCCTTTCAAGAAGAACAACTGAAGAGCTAATCGTATATGAACAGTAGTAAAATTTAACACCAAAATTAGATTCCATTATGTTAGTTTGGAAGCAATCCAATAATCAGCTGAAGAGTCAGGCAGACCAGAAGCTACGTATAGTCATCAATACTCATATTTAAATATCTGTAGTTAAGAGTTACTTCAAATACCCACAGAGTTGATAATCCATGCTAACACTAGAAGGAAATGAGCAGAAGAGGTTATCTGAATAAAGTACTCCTACTGAAGAAAAATGGAGGGTATGAAGTTATTATATACATATCTCGGGTATTTTAAAATTCCACAGATTAGTTTGATAGACACATTTTATTTGGAGGAAATGTCAAACATATCCAATCAAAGTGGTATTTCCGTAATACCTGTCTTATCGTGTCACCTTCCTGATTACTGATTGTAATCATCTTATCTTCACCACCTAAAGCAAGTAGATTTTCTGTATTCCAACATCCACAGGTGATTCTCTTAGTATGTTTTCCTGAAAAAGAGATGATTTTCATACATATGGATTTCCCCCCAAAGAAAAAGACAAATCTGTGATTTCAACCTGAAAGTTTAAGTAGTATCCGTGGAAATGAAACAGACAATTGAAACTGTCATCAAAGCAGTATCTAAACAATCTTATTTAAAATAACTGATTACAAGTTGTGTAATATCTAATTACATATAGATATACACATATAGTCCTATATGTGTATAAAGACAGTAGTAGAGAAAGGCAGTACATATTTTTTTCCAGTTTTTTATGTGGACATGACCATAGAAACTAACAGAAAAACATATTCCTCTCCCCAATAAGTTTGTTTACCATATAACCAAAACTGTAACAACGTCTTTAGAACAATAAATCCCCAAACACTGAAGTTGTCTCTACAATTGTCATAGTGTGAAGCATGTAACCACAAGCACAATCAACATCCCCAGCTTTGTCCATTCATACTGACAAAAGGCTGTAGGATCTGTGAGAACACTGAGGTGTCAACATGGATGTGCCTGCCTGAGCCTGATGTCAAGCATTCAGCCACTGAGTGACTGATATCAGTTGACTACTAAGTATCAGGAAGCTTTTTTACTGAGTAATCTAGTCAGTGTGCAAACTACGTTTTGGGGAGCAAATCACATACTTTATACTATGGGCATCAGCTGAAGGTCGTGGGATTGATGAAAAACTCAATTGCTGAGGTTAATGAAGTATGCAGATTCTGGGTGCCAACTGCCTGGATCTGACTGCACGACTCCACTTTTTGGCTCCACCACTAACTGAAAACCTTGGGTATGATATTCAACCCGTTTCTTCATCACATCATGTATAAACTGTGGGATAATAGTAGGGCTGGGGGTCAAATGAGTTAAAACAATTAAGAGTGCGGGTACATAGAACGTGCTACATATCTGCACTGTGGCTGAGAAAAGAAGTCATGTCCATTTTATTCTTCGTACCCCCGCAGAACCTAATAGCACAGCTACGCAGAAAGCAGGTTCTAAACAGCCATTACATAAGTAGACTGAGGCAAGAGCACGTCTGAGGTATCAGAGGCACAAGGAAGACAGTGTGAATGCAATGAAGTGAGGAGAGAGAAAGGAGAAGAGTTTGCAGGGCCCAGGCCCTGGAGAGCATGGCACGTTACATGAGGGCTCTGGTCTTGACTCTGGGTGGGATGGAAAGCGGTTGGAGGTTTCTCCCACCCAAGTACTAACCAGGCCCGACCCTGCCTAAGCTTCCAAGATGAGAAGACAGGGCATGTTCGGGGGTATGGCTGTAGATGTCGTTGGAGATTTCTAAGCAAAAGAAGCACTCAGGACTCTAGGCTGAGAATATTCTAGGGTAGGACAAAAGTTGAAGTGAGACCGGTTAGGAAAGTACAGAAATTTGGAGGGAAGATAAGTAAAGCACACACAGGCCATGTGGCAGGAGAGGCAGTGAGAACAGGTGAGACTCTGAAGCCATGTGAAAGTGGAACCTGCCAGATACTTTGGTAAAGTATAAAAGAGTAAATATGGAAAGCACAAAAAAGAGTAAGAGTGAGGCTAAGGCAGTCTGAAGACCTGAAAAAGGATGGGATATTTTCAGTGGTGAAAGACCTGTGGGTCAAAGGGTCTCAGGGTTATTACTTTTTTTTTTTTTTTGAGACTAGGTCTCAGTATTTTTGCCCATGGAACTGCAGGCTCACATTGCCCAGGGTACCACGGACTCAAGCAATCCCCAGCCTCAGCTTCCCAGGTAGCTGGGATTACAGGCGTGCACCACCATGCCCAGCTATATTTTGGGAGTAGGTCTCACTATATGCCCCAGGTGGGACTCAAATGGCAATCCCTAGCCCCAGCCGCTGCATAGGCTGCAGCTTACAGGCATGAGCTACCGTGCCCAGCTTCAGGGTTATTACATTGGCAATGTTTACTGGACTTAGGAATGTTAAGAAGCAGCTGGATATATGAGCCTGACCTTTGAAAGAGAAAAATATGGGAGCTGTCAGGAGAGTATTTCAAATCGGGAGACCAGAACACAAATGTAATGGGACTATTCAGAGAGGAATTGGAGACTATATGAGATTTTGCTCTCATATAGCGACTTGAGAACTACACTGAAATGGGCTGTCCAAAAAAAAAAAAAAATGGGCATGAGGAAGGGAAAACAGTACTTGGGAAAAGGCAGAAAGATGCCAAAGGCAAACCTCTCTATACTCAAGAAAGGGCTGAGAAAAATCTTTTTCCTCCTTGTCTCTACATAACTCAAGGTCCTGTATAAGCCAGGGCTCAGAACTCAGGTTAGCCTCGGCATCAGTGATAACAGCTAATGCATTTTGTGTGTCCATGTACAGTGTCCTGAGCACTTTACACATATTTAAATCACAGTTAACATACTATGGTGACAAGGCCGGGCACGGTGGCTCGTGCCTATAAGCTTCAGCCTATGAAGTGACCGGGGCTAGGGATTGCGGTTCGAGTCCCGCCTGGGGCCTGTAGTGAGACCTAGTTCCAAAAAAAATAGCTGGGTGTGGTGGCGTGCACCTGTAATCCCAGCTACCTGGGAAGCTGAGGTTGGGGACTGCTTGAGTCTGTGGTACCCCGGGCATCGAGAGCCTGCGGTTCCATGGGAAAAAATAGTGAGACCTAGTCTAAAAAAAAAAAAAAAAAAATACTATGGTGACAGATTTGAACCATGCTTTTGGGATACTGGCAATATTTAATTAAACCACAGTAAATTAAATGCATGTATCTCAGAATCACACAGAAACTGCCTGCTTCTAGTTCAATTCAAGGAAGGATATCAGTGTATTATTCAGTTGCACTAAAATGCTGACAGATTGTGCTACATGGAGCTACTATCAGAAGCAGAAGGTCTTGGGCTTAGGACAGTAACCTAAGAGGGGAAAAAGCATTGTACACATCAGCTTACACTGCAAGAGGCAGCTATGTATTTACAGGGCCAATGATATGTGAATTAACCTGAACCTTCTCAGCCATTTTGCACAGTTAATAAGATGGTGAACAGAATCAATATCCACAGTTAATACAAACATCACATGCAGAATTATATACATAGGACAAATACCTAATACAAAAGTCACATTTTCACAAGTATTTTCTCATATCTCAAGTGGCAACAATTCTAAGGCTTAGAAGTTGACTGACAGGACTATCTATAGAGGAAGTAGGAGAGAAAATACCTACTGAAGCCAAAGAGGCTAATTTTTATGTGGTGATTGCTGATTTTTGTAACTCAAATATTTTTAGTTTTTCAGTTGGATCAATGACAGTGCTGTTCAACTGAAGCACTAAAATAGTAAAGATATACAAAGAGGTGAAAATAATCTGAAATGATTTTAATTGAAAGGCAATCTCATGTATACTCTGAGAACTATTAACTCCATGGTGTCTTAGCAGCAAACTAGTAAATACGTTTTTCTGGCTACTTGGATGTAACTGAGCTCACTAGTTTCACCATATTGTCATAAAACTGAAATGAATTGATATTATTTCTTCTTTAGTATTCTTGGGTAGATGCTGAGTGATGAGAGGTTGTGGGCATCTGAAATTGAACAAGAGGCTCAAACAGGAACAAACATAAACATCCTCCAGTCATAGGCCTAGAGGCAAATAAATGCAGAGACCACACCTAGACTGAAATGGTGTTTGGAGAGAATGAGGGGTGAGAATTTGGAATCTGAAGACACTCTCTCCAAGCAGTCACAAATGCTTTAGTCCATCTACTGATGATATGTATATGGGTTATTCCATGTCAACAGGTACAACCTGAGTAAGGAAGGGACAGACAGAAGCCAGGCTATTAACGGACTGGTGTCCAAAGGAACACCAGTGTAGTGTAGTTTGTGCAACTTGGAAAACTTACTAAGCTATGAAGAAGGATCTTCTAGTTTAACATAATAGGAAGTTTGACCAGAAGAGTCTTACTACTTTAAAATTTCCCTTGCAATATCAGGGAAGTCTGAAGCATTAAAATTTACATTTATATATAACATTTCAGATATTCTGCAGTGTTCTCCGCTATAAACCTACCAAGGACAGGAATCTTCCGAGATGTCTGACGATTATAAATAAGCAAATTTCCTTTAACAGTTCCAACAGCCAGGATACTTCCAACTTTTGACCATATAAGGAAAGACATTTGATCCCTGTAACATTAAGATATAAATTATTAAACAAAATTCAGAATCATAATCTCTAAATATTTACCAAAAAAATTTCATCAATAATCATGATTATCTACTTAAGAGACCAAAAATTACAACTTAATGTTTTAAGGACAAAGACTAAGTGCTAAGGACATACTGGAGACACTAGAAGATGACCTTACATACAATTAGACTTAAAATACACAGGCGTGATGAATATTGACTTTAAATCGGTCATGATGGAACCTCAAGTTTCATGAGATGGCATTTTCAGATAGTTGTTAATTTGCTCACTGATGATGGCATTATTTGTGGACGTCATTAAAAAAAATCTTGAGATTATAACACTTTGTGCTTTCAAACAAGCGAGAGTCCATGATATACTGTTGGGTGCGATTACAGACCAGGCTGGTCTCATGCTGTGAAATGAGAAAAACTTCATTTCACTATCTTATCTGCCTCCAGAACACTAAAGACAAAACAAGCATAACTACCTCTGAAGAGTAATAGCATCGCCATTCCTCCAAGATTTACCTAAAAAAAAAATTCCTTAAAAAATAGCAGCCAATTTATAAGCAACCCCCCCTGCCCTCAACTACCTCACAAAAACCAGTATGTTACCCAATTTTATTGCACCCTCACCATTTACCTTCCGGTAAAATTTGTCATAAATTGCACTTTGTACTCTATAAATACCCCCTTCCTTTATAAATAAATTTGTTGCCTGGTCCATGCTTCCAGTCAACCCTTAGCTACTGTAGCTAAGCAATCTCTCTTGTCGTCTTTTTTTGTACCCTGTGTTCTGCTCTCAACAATATATTACATTGGAAAAGCCACTGGGAATTCTTGACCTCCAAAAGGACATGTATGTCTTCCAACTCTGTCATTAAGAGTAGTTAGGAACGCCAGGCACGGTGGCGCGTGCTTGTAAGCGACAGCTTATGGAGTTGCGGCGATGTCTGGGGATCACGGTTCGAGTCCCGCCTGGGGCAACACAGCGAGACCTAGTCCCAAAAAATAGCTGGGCTTGGTGACGCGTGCCTGTAACCCTAGCTACCTGAGAAGTTGAGGCAGGGGATTGCTTAAGTCTGTGGTACCCCGGGCAACATGAGCGAACCACAGGCAACATGAGCCTGTGGTTCCACAGGCAAAAATAGTGAGACCTAGTCTAATAAAAAAAAAAAAAAGAGTAGCTCGGAGTATTGAGGAAGGAGCACCATTCCAGGTTCTGCCATTCCAGGACTCCCAGGCCACACATTTATACAATTCCTTACTAAGAGACATACTCATCAGAGAGTAGTAGCTCATTCCAGATAAAGAGGAAAGAAGTAAAGAAGTTAAAAAATAAATAAATAAATCTCGGTTGGACCTTAAAAAAAAAAAATGAGGAAAGAAGCTGTGAGGGGCATAGAAAAGAGGTGCTGAGTTGAGCATGCTATCTCAGTACCAACACCATATCCAGGGACTCTGGAAAGGCCAGTTCTCAGACCCCACCCTAGTTTTACTGAAGGAGAAATGCAAGAGGAGGCACTCAGCTGACTGTGCCTCAGAATCTCTCCAGGCGAGTCTGAGGATGCTCAACTTTGAGAGCCTGACAGGCCACATTATTGATTTCAGAAAGTCACACAGCTTTCCGGAGTGTTGAGGACATTAATAAAAAGATAAGAGTAAAGGGAAGTCTCCTGACTAAATAGGTTAATTTGGAAATGACGAACTACTTAATTGAAACAAGCTACGCTTGCTGAAAGGCTGTAAAAGCTACCTGAACAAAAATTCACTTAAAATACACGAAAAATTCTTTTTAATAGTAGACAAATAGAATATAAGGTTTTCTATAGTTTAAAAATTCATTTTAATGAAAGCATTAATATACCAGATTGGTAGGTTTCTTTTATTAAGTATATATTTTATAGAAGATAAATGTTTCTATAGTACAAGGAATATATAAAGTCTTTCTGAAAAGTGATGTGTGCCCAAAATGGACAGAGCATGAAATGAAGTTTCTAAAACCTAGCAAGACTTCACAGGGGGCTGATAATGTCACCTGTGGACGCAGGCCTGGTGTGTCATTTTGGAGGGTCAAGGGGAACTTTGGTTCTCTTCTCACAGCACTGTGCATCTCATGTTGTTATTACACTTGGCAAATAAACGGAAAAATCTAAGCCTAACTTATGATAGGTGTGTGATCCCTTCCTGCCCACCAGTGGGCCCTGATGTCATACAAGTGATTATCTTCATACTTCTTTTCATACTGATGAAGAGACTGAAGCTTTGAGAATTTAAACAGTTTGTCCACGGTCAAAATTGCAGTCTTTCTTATAATAAATTGAGTTGCCTTTTCCATATGGCAGGTGGTTCTATGTAGCAGAGCTGTAATTCATTCTATGCCCAGGATTTTGTCCACTTGGGAATAGCCCCCCACACACACACCCAGCTCTTCACCTGGGGGGTCATTAACTCAACACCCTCCTGATCCCACTAAGAGACCTTTGGAGGCTTTGAGTACACAGTGGCCTGCTCTTTCTCTGGCATAACTTTTTGTGAAGAACGATGTTAAGCCGACCACTGCAGGGGCCAGGGAAAGAGTCTAGCTTAGAATGAAGCCTACTGGAGAAGGAAGACCGCAGAAGTGGAGAAAGACATGGTGTTGGCTGCATCATCAGAAGCTCTGTGTCCCTAGCTTTGACTGCCCCTGGATGTGCTCATCTCCGTCTTGTCTCATTTTTAATTCCATCTAAAGCAACTTCCTTATTTTTTTAGACTAGGTCTCACTATGTTGCCCAAGGTACCGAGGTACCCAGTCTCAGCCTCCCAGATAGCTGGGATTACAGGTGCCCACCATTGCACCCGGCTGCTTTTTTGAGAACCAGGTCTTGCTATGTTGCCCGGGGTAGTCTCAAACTCACGAACTCAAGTGATCCCAAGCCTCTTGCCTCCCATTGCTTGGACAACAGGCGTGCGCCACCATGCCCAGTTTAGAGCAACTTCTTAACGAGCTATTTATATTTTGCAATTATAACAATTTTATTCTAAATTAATTTGGCAAAACCAATAGAATGATATGTCTTAAAGAAATGACCATTCTGGCTGGGCACGTTGGCCTGTGTCTGTAAGCAGCAGCCTAGGAAGCCACGGCAGGGACCAGGATCACAGTTTGAGTCCTACCTGGGGCAATGCAGCAAGACCTATTTCCAAAAAATTAGCTGGGCATGGTGGGGTGCACCTGTAATCCCAGCTACCAGGGAAGCTGAGGCTGGGGATTGCTTGAGTCTGTGGTACCCCGGGCAATGTGAGCCTGCGGTTCTACGGACAAAAATAACAAGACCTAGTGTCAAAAAAAGAAAAATGACCATTCTCTTCTGTGAAAGAATCACTCATCAGTGCATCTTTACAATGAAAGCAGAACTCTTACTAGCATCAAGTCTACAAATCATGATGTTTCTAACTGAAGATTTAAATAACAAAAAAGTTACCCTTACCTCATGCCACTGTCTAAATGGCTGGTTTTATTTGCATTGGCATCCCATAGATAAATGCTGCTAGATTTCTCAGTAATCACTGCTAGGATATCTCCATCTTTATCCCAATCCATAGCAACACAGTTACTTTAAAAAGAGAGAGAGCAGAACATTACTATACGTTTTTTAAGGCAAAGAAATTTATTTAAAAAAATATTTTTAAACAAGAACTGCAACATTTAATTCCTCCTTGCCCTTACCTACTTAAGCCAAGACATTGACACTAAACTGTTTTCTCCCTTACAATGTTATCTTCTACAATAGAAACTGAGACAGATACACAAGCATAGCCCACTGATTGGGGGTGGAAAGGGAGGAGGTAGATGTGTGGTGAAGAGCAAGAGATTTAAATACTCACCTCTTTGTGAGTTTTGTTTATAATAAGACCATGTCATGTATTTTGAGGTCATAATATTTCTAGAGTGAGAAACACAACTCACTAGTCACTCCCTGAATATCAACTTCAATCTTTTGTTGTTGAAGAGGTAGACAAAATTTAAGTTCCATTTTAAATATCATTTCTAATTACTATATTAAATACAACTATACTTAATAAAATAAACAGATTTTCAGGAATCTTATAAATAATCTAGGATTTGGTAAAACTAATCAGCATGTCTACAAAAATTATTTCAAATTAATAGATTAAAAAGAAGGTACTGAGGCCGGGCACGGTGGCTTGTGCTTGTAAGCTTCAGCCTATGAAGCGGCCGGGGCCAGGGATCG
>PVHY01005812.1:36282-79898 GCA_004024945.1 Uropsilus gracilis | reverse complement strand
CAGAAGTGGGGCTCTATTCGTTTGGAACATTTGTGAGGGTGTGGACTCTTTCGGTTTGGTTTTTTTTTCCGTATCTGTAAATAAATCTCTTGTCTATCCTGGTTGTTAAGGTTGATATCTGAGCAGCTGCTGCGCGCAGGCGGGAGAACCCATAGGAAGGAGGAATTTAAACGGGGGTGTCCCTATCCCCCGATAACAAAACTGAAGGTGGGAGCTTTTAAAAAAGCAAACCTGCATTGGGCAAATGGTGACTTCTGGCATCTTCATCGCAGTCTCCAAAAACAAAACAAAAGATCAAAAATGGAACTTGTTGCTCCCAACCTGCAGCAAGCAACCAACACAAAGTCCAGTTCCTCCAGCAAGCTGTCCTCTCTTGACAGAGAAAAACATTTTCCTAGTCCTTGTCCCAAGAAATATGCATTTGAAATCAGCATAGAAGATTTCTAGCCATTGCAGTAAATGATCAACTCACACAAATCTCAAATTTCTTCCACGCCTCCTGTCTTGCTGTTGCCATTGCAGCTGATGGGCACTCCCAGCTCAGTGCTTCCTCTCTTCTACCCAGCTGTTGCCCGCAGCCCTGTGGGGACAAACCCCAATGGCCTCGGCTTCCTGTGTGTGTCCTGCTCTCTTTATGCTCTCCTGACAGATTCCACCCTCAGTGACCCATCACGTTACTCTCAAAGCATGTAACATCTGCCTGCTGCACTAATGGCAGACCCCAAACCAACTTTGTATGGCATAAGAGATTAAGAGGGTTCACGGGTGATAAGGTGGTGGGAAAACCTCAGGTAGACAATGATGTAATGTGTGTGTGTGTGGTGTATATATGCAATCAATTAAAAAAACTTATATAAATAAATAAAACAAATATCAGCAGGACATTGGTTGAATAAATGATGATATATCTACAGAATATATGTGTTCTTAGTACTCTAAGAAATGATGGAGATAATCTATATGCTAATATGGAATGATCTCAAGGATATATTGTTAAGTGAAAATAAGAAGCAAGCATGAAAAAAAACAACTTTATTATCCCATATCACTAAGAAGGGAACAGAGGAGGGAGGGACACCAGATGGGAGGGAAGAGAGAAAGTCTCAACATTATTGCTTAAGAGCTAAACATAATTCTAAAAATAATCATGATATATGAAGCTGTTTGTGATTCTCATGAAATGCAAATAATGGTGATGTCTGAGTAAGTTATTGTTGGTAATGGTTGTCATTTGGTGGTCTTCAGATTGATTATGTTAAATATCGAAGATACTGTCCATTTGCATTCAATAAATAATTGATCCTGATTCCAGTAGTTGACATTTTTGTTTTTTTATATCATATTTATTGAGATAAAGTGAGGTTACACTGTTGTATCAGCTGTGAGGGTTAGAGTGAAACATATTTGCCTTGAAAACAATTGAAACAAAGTGCTTACTAAGCATAGAAAATATATATCATTTTCTACACTACACTGAGTGCTAGGAAGAAAAAATTTATGCAGAGATATATTTGTAATAAAAATGAAAGTCAATTCCCTTGCCTTTTTTTAAATGAAAAGAAACCAAATGTTATCAATTTTACTTGGACATTTTGTAAAAGTAGTTATATTAGAAGAGCTGTGGTGAAATTGGGGGGCTGTGGCCCCCAGTACTAGTGGTACCACATTAGAATAGCAGTCATTATGTGTCCTGGTGGGTGAAGACTTGGAGAAGGAAGCTAAGCCTTCTCTTGAGAGAAGAGGATCAAGAGATTAGGGAGGGGACTGAGAAAGCACACATACAGAGGAGACACAGTGAGCAGAGAGCAACAGGGCAAGCAGAGCAGAGGAGCAGCAAGGCTGGAAGCCTCAGAGCTGTTTCAGCCATGTATTAGAGCAGGGAATAGAAGGGTGCTGTTCTAGTGGGCTTCGTCTTGGCCTGGGCTGAGGAGTCCAGGGAAGTATGCTGGACAGACTTGTAACTTGTGTAGGCTGATTTGGAAATTTGGTACTTGAAAACTTGGTTCAGCTTTGAAACTGAAGCTTAAAAATTGTTTGGAGACCTAAAGAGATTTGCTGTGCTGCTGCTTTCACTGTGAGATGCCTGAAGTGGTTGCTGTTGTTGTATCAAGTGAGTTTTGCTGATTCTGGGTCACTTTAGAGTTGGAAAAGCAGAGCTTCAGTCTGGCGCCTTTAACCACTTGGCCATCCTAACACCCTACACTTAAGAGTTGGAACTGAAAGAATGCTGGAGCTGTGCCATTTGGAGAATTCATAATGCTGTCCTGGTTTCCTTGCTGAATTTGAAGAAAGGTCGACGATGCCATCTTGGCATCTTCTGGCTTTGAGTGAGTGGAACTGTGTCTTTGAAGAAGGAGTGGTGGCACCATCTTGGTTCCTTCATGCAACATGAAGGTGGGGCAATTGCCATTTTGAGGAAGCACATGACCGTAGGTCACTTGTAGCTTTCTGGACTAGACACCAGACTGTGTGATAAGATTACCAAAGGGTTTTCCTGTACCCCTCAGTGGCTTTTGTTTGTTTTGCCCCTTTAATAAGTAAATCTTTTTTTTAAGTCTCTTTTTAAGGTTTTTGTGGTCTTGCTACTGCATGTGCAGTCTGGGAAGAACCTGGTGTGTGGGTGACTTTAAAAGGCCAGCTGCTCCCTTTTGTAAGTTTGGGTAAGCACCCTGTTTTGCCTGTTTTCTTACTTCATTTCAGTTCTTTCTACTGGTATTTATAATAGGTGGATCACAGAAGAAAGACTGACAGCCAGAGAGGATATATGAACAAGCTTCTGTAGACTGTCCTGTTAAAATGGTAGTGTGGGTGTTGACTCTAGTGATAACAAAGTAAGAGGAAAAATGAAGGTGGTGGGGAATAAGATGAATCAACAGTTCTTTAAAATGCCAGTAATTGTGAGTTACAATCAGTGCATATCAGAATAAAGTTCACTTTTTACACTTTTTAATCCTGTGTTGAGAATATATCAAGCAAAGTTCTTTCCTTGTCTTTCTCTGATTTCTCTCTGTTTTTATATGTGCTATCAAGTAGATTTCCTGCCAATGTATCTTTGGCCTTCAACACACTTCATTTTCCTTTGTTTTGTTTTGTTTTTTGTCTAGTTGACTTTTGTATTTCTTTTCAAATTCTACTTATAGAGAAATTAAATCTTTTCTCATGACTACTGCAAGGAGACTTCTTCTATATAGGTTTAAATGGTTGGGAATCTGAGAACAAACTACCAATTGTCAGATTAACAAGAAAAAATGTTTATTCATATGCATATAGAGCTGAAAAAAAGAATAAGTTCTCTGAATAGTTAAAAATAAGGATTTATTTATATACCAACTAATAGGGGCAAGAAACAAAAAGAAAAGCCTTCTATGAGAATAATAAAAGGGAATAAAAGTGGGGGGACAATTGAATATTTATGGAAATAAGAGCAGAGAAAAAATAGAATTACAAGTTTTCTAAAGAAAATATTCTAACAAACAGGAGATAAAAGACAATAGCGAAGAAGAAACCCTTTCAAACAAACTTTTAGTGAAACTATGATGAACATTAAGACTATCTTACTCTCCTGTCATTGTTAATATTATCATATCATTAAATTAGTGAAGATGATCAAATTTAGGGGACAGTTTTGAATATTACCAGGGAAGAAACTGCGATTATTTAACCATTTAAAAATTCAGTCATTCTGAATATTTACTGGGGTTAGATGCAGACTACTGTAATATAGGAGATAGGTTCATATCTGTTTAGAGACTAGACTGCATTGATCATGCTATAACAAAAATTGCCATAAAAAATGGGAGGTTTTATGTTCCCTGTCCTACCTAATGAAGGGTGGACTTGAGTGATGAAAAGAATGGAAAAAACAGTCTTGGAGAAGACTTGGAAGAGAAGACACAGAAGGAGGCATATGTAGCAAAAAGATATGTGAAGAAGAGCTCACTTACTTCTCTGTCTTGAACTTGCACCAGTGATTTGGGAGACATGAAAGTGATATGGGGTAAGGGATTAAGTCAACGAGGTTTCTCCTTCCTGCACACAAGCAGATGTTCAGAGAACAAACTTTGTGGGAAAGGTAAACACAGGTAATTTATTTACAAGTAAAAATAAAACAAAAAGAAAACCTGAGAGTCCACACACTCATAAGTACCTTAAGCAAGAAGGAACCCTGTGTCCTAGGAAATCTGTTTAAGCTTTTACCTCAGTTTCAGTGAAGTTCTGTCCAAGCTGCCAGATGGTGTCCTTGTCTTTCTCTAGAAATCAATGCAACAAATTTCACAACCAAATGTAACATCCATTTGGCAAGATGGGTAAGCAGCCCCCCACATCCAACTTGGGATTCTCTTTCTCTCACTCTCTCACTTTCCTTTCCTTGTCTTCACACAGTTCAGCAATTCGTCATGGTTGCCTCCTTTTTGCCTAAATTAACTTCCACAACTTTAATTATTCCATAATAATTCCTAGGTCCTATCTTTTCTGAAGCCACAATATCAGATCCTGTGATTGTTCACACCTGTTGCTTTTATCCCTTCTGCTAGCTCTCCAGCCCTCTGAGAATAGAGCCCTATTAATTCCACACATCACAAAAGTCCATTCTTTCACCCCTGACTCCGTTTCATTCTCCTGAAAGAAAATTATGAATCCTGGTGAAGGGGCCATCAGTCCTGGTGTACTCAAACTGGGTTTTTCATCTGGACCCTGAAACAAGAACATAAGAAAGTTAAATCTGCATAATGTTGGCCAAACGCTACTTGAGATTTACAGGGAAATAGCATTCTATATCCTGGATGCAGAAAGAGACATGAAAAGTTGAGACATGTAGAGACCTGGAAGAGATGTGAGTGAGAGACCCATGAAGAAGCTGACAATGGCAGTTATTATCTTCATTTGAACTTTGATTTAGTACCTTTGATGCAAGAGTGAACCCCAGAATGAGGCATGCTTCCCCATATTTTCCTTACCAGATTCTTGTCACTTGAAGTTGTAAAAATTAGTTCCAAAGTCACACAAACACACAGGAGAGTGAGAGAGGCAAGTTTATTTAAGAAAAGAAAGTCAGACATAAAGAGGATAGAACAAGGATAGAACACTTTGGATTGGCCAAGTCCAAGGTGGGTTAAATAGTTACAAACATGGCTGCCTAAGGTATATATATATATATATATATATATATATATATATATATATATATATATATATATATATATATATATATATATATATATTTTTTTTTTTTTTGACACTAGGTCCTGCTATTTTTGTCTGTGGAACCACAGGCTCTTGTTGCCCGGGGTACCACAGACTCAAGCAATCCCCAGCCTCAGCTTCCCAGGTAGCTGGGATTACAGGAGCACACCACTACGTCCAGCTATTTTTTTGGAACTAGGTCTCGCTATGGGACCCATGCGGGACTCAAACTGTGATCTCTAGCCCTGGCCTCTTCATAGGCTGAAGCTTACAGGCATGAGCCACTGTGCCCGGCTTTTAAGGTACATTTTTAAAACATCTTTATGAATTATTAATAAGCTTCCCCAGTTCTTAACTGTGATTGGTTAAAGCCACAGAGAGGAGGGATTTCCTTCATGTGGCTCTGGCATGAATCATGTAGATCACCTGTAGGGGCAATGTGGAAAGCTCTGGAACTTTAGTGAAGCTGTATTGTGTCATGCTAATGGCCTCTGCCTATTCAGATTCAAAGTAGGGAATTCCCCAATGTCTTCCCATCTAGCATGGTCAGAGAGTGACTTTGAAGTTTTAATGTATTTGATGGCTCTTCCATCAAAGATTCATAGTCCTCTTCCTGGAGGTCCAGCCTCCCCATCTGTTTCTTCCTGGGGATACTCCTGTACCTGAGTCTGGTCTCACATTTTATCCCATATTTACTTGACTCTTCTACCCATTTTCTATGGTTGCCAGCTAGAAGGTGTGTGGCTAGTTTTCAGGCCTCAGTGGCCCCACTTTTGCCAACCCTTATGGGGAGGACATTTACTCACAGGAGATGGATGAATTTGGGTGTTTTGTTGGGAAACTATATCCCTTCCTCCTCTCTGTGCATTCTAATCCTATTAAAGTTCTTTTACACTAAGAGTAGACTTTGTCTTCATGTTGTCCATAGCAGAATCGATTACAGTGTATATGTCTGGGGGAAACAGGGTGCTCCTTAGTTTGCCTGCTTGCAAGGGTAGAACAAAGATACATGGACAGTGACAATGAGAATAGAAAAAAAAATAATTCCTTAAAGTTAGGTGTAGTATAACATGGTGCAATAACTTGAAACTAGACTAATTAAGTTAATTGTTACAAAAGTATTTCTGAATGTAGGGTTGATTAGATTTTGAAATAATTTGCTGAGAAAGTCACTAAGAGCTTACCTCTAGGAATATTTAAAAGCAAATTTGGTAAAATAAATATTGCTACTTATGACCACATATTAAATCTGCATTAATACAAAAGAACAAACTGTGTGTCTATGGAGACATTTACTATCTTTATAATAAGAGCCACTTGATTTTAGGGGATAGCGAAAACAAAGGCATTTAATTCATAGTATTGTCTCAACTGTGAATTCCTGTACAACAAAATCTATTTATCTTTTCTCTGCTTCAAGTAAATGTTTAGTGCATATGTATTTGTGATTGTGAAGTGACTGAAAATGGTGATGATTTTACATTATAAAGAATTAATTTACAGCCAATGTGCTTATATTAACAAATTGTTATCTGGTTAGGAAATAGCCTGAATGATACTTTTCCCCTTAATGACCCCATTTAATGACTAAGTTTAGCTGTTTTTGCTTAATTTTAATGCTAATTTTAAGCTATTTCCATTTTTAAAGTTTTATCAGTATTTTGAATTTAATAGCATATTGATGTTTGTGTTGATTTTGTTTGATTTAGTTTATTTTATTCAAAATGACTTGATTGGCAATTGATTGCTTTGTGAATGATGCAAAAAGGATTGGATAAAATTCCTATGCATGGGGTTGATTTTACATTTTAAATGCCTGCCAGGATGGATACTCTTTACTCGAATGTAAATTTTCTATGTAAATAAGAATATTTCTTGTTCTGTCTAAACAAGGAAGACTCCATTGATGAGAATTTGTAGGGAAATAGAGGAAAATTTCCCCTAGTCCTTTGTGTATTTCTCAGGCTGTTAAGCAATCAAATTAAACATCAGACAGATAAACAGAAGAAAGAGGGGAAAAAATCATATACACTTGGAAAAATCTACATTGATGTAGAGGTTAATGCCATAGTGATACAGGGTGACTCAGCTGGATGGGCACCCAGTGCCTCTGGTAGGTGGGGTCTGAGATAAAGGTCCATGAAAAGAAACAAGAAGTGCAAAAAGGGTGCACCAAAAAAGAGGAGGCAGAAAGAGGAGTGGGAGACACGAGAATTGCAGACTGGTAAAGAGGAGCCTGAGTGACTACTCTGGGTGGAAGCCCCCAGAAGAGTGAATTGATGGGAGCAAGGAGCCATAGCGGGAGAGTGCCCAGCAGAGGAGTAGCCTGTGTGGAATTGGATGTGAGAATGGTAGATAGGGGATGACCAGGGGTTGCTGAGGGCAGGCCTGGTGAATGTGGCCAGATGCTGACAAAGGCGGGCCTAGTACAGGAAGTGCATGGTGCTGGAGCAAGCAGGCATGGAAAACTGGTACCTGGAAACAGCCAGTGATTTGAAAAGCTGATTTTGTACCAGTACTTGTTGGGAAAGTTTGAAGATCTTGGAGATGCTAAGCAGCTCGGAACACCAGAGAAGATGGAAAAGAAAGACTGAATTTGCAGAGTGCCTCAGGTTTAGAGGGGCAAAGGGGCACCATCTTCGACTTGTGTCTTTGGAAACTTTGGGACTAAAGATGGTGAATAGGGTAAGATAACTGGCCACTTGTGGCTTTAGGGAATTTTTGTTTGACTTTCTCTTTTCCTGATTATTTTTCCTTGCTAATAAAATCCTGTTGTTTATATTGCAATGTGATTGGCAACTGCCATGTGTGCGTGAAGAAAACCTGGAAGAATCTGGGTGGCAGAAGCCACATTTTAAAACTGCTAATTTTTTCCTTTGGCTTGTTGGTTGGAGGCTTCTGCCCTATTTGCACCTCATAGCAACAGGGGCAGAAACCCTGAATTAAGGGATGTATTGGGGACTGGAACTTTAAGGGCAGGGGGGTGGGACTTATATTACAAAATGAGGGTGACGCATTTGACAAATAACAGATGCACAGTAATCAGATGCTTGCTTTGCAATTTAGATAGTTTCTTTTATAGAAAGGTTTTCTCCTGATAAAAATCCTAATTCTGAGTATTATATCCACTTTTCATTCTTCTAGGTAGTAAAGGGAATGTTTAAGAGTGTCTCAAGAACTTACAGGGCATCAATTCACATTAATTTGAAATGATTGCATACCAAAGTGACATGTCTTAGGGAGACATATATGAACATCTTGGAGAGACATATGCTTCACGTTCATCATGAATTTCTTTCGGTAACCTTCATTATCTGCTACCCTACTTCCTTCAACTCTTTCCTGATGAAATACATTTAGTCAGTTAACTGATATTAAAAAGCATTTGCATGTTCTTGGTACTATTCCTAATATTGGCTATTTTGTAGGAAGAACAGTGAGATGTCTTGAGTGAACTCTGCTTCTGTGTCTATGTCAACAAGATCTAAGGAATTTTGGATTAAAATCCCTATTTTCCAGGAACTGGACTTCTGCTAGGAGGCTGGTAGGAACTAAGGGCAGAGACTTTCTTAAGCTTTTGCATATTCCAGTATGGGAAACTAAGTATAGAAACTAAGGCAGTTTAGTTCCAAGAGCCCTGTGTGTTCTATAACCATTATTTAAAGCATGCAGATTATTTTAAGAGCAGTGAAGATGCCAGAAGCTAAAAAGAACATATGTCTCATTTGTCTGACCTTTTCTTAATTAAGCAAGAAATCAGAGTTCTCCCTTCTTATGACCTAAAATAAAGTGGTTTTGTGACTATATTATCCTGCTGTCAGTGAACATGTCATCTTTATCTGACAGACTCATCTTCTTACTTAGAGAAAAAGATGAAGTTATCTTTTTTGTCTATCCAAATCCCCTTCTATGTCTCCTGATTCATTGAATAAATGTTCTCAGTCTCTTTATTAATTCTATCATTGTTAATCCATCTGATGCTGCTTTGATTATGCATTCAGTTGGAGAAAACCACAGAGGAGTAGTGTTTGGGAGTTCCCTGTACCCATATAGGCTTGTGTAGTACCTAATCCCAGTGAGAAAGGTAGACTATACATACATACATTCATACATACATATCAAATATACACTTATATATACAAAAATATGTAAAAATATACAAAAATATGTCAGGATTGCTAAGAATTGTTAAGAAAAAATAGACAAAGTAAGGGAATAGGTGACCATATTTAGGTATGTATGGTGACTTCTCAGAGGAAGAGACATTTGATAAGTTATATTTGTGAGGAAGAGACCCATGTGAAATACTGGGAGTAGTGGATTCTGGGCAGAGAAATAACAACTATCGGGGCAGGACACTGAGTGATATGTTCAAGAGCAAGGTAGGCCCAGTGTTGTTGGGGCAAAAAGAGCAGAGCATGTTCTCTGCTTCTCTGGTAAGAGATTGGACTTGTCATAGCCCCACTCATAATACAATTCTTTGAATTGCTGAACCAGCTATGAGTGAAACCACATAACTTCTGTTTAATATACTTAAATAACAGTTTTCTTTCAGCAAAAATCTTATTTTTTTACTTAATTTTTTCCTAAGGAACAATACAAATTGTTATAATTATTACATTTAGATAATAGTCTACTAGATTATTCATTCTACAAGTATGTACAAGGACTACACACTATATGACAAATATAGTTTGAAGTTTTTATATAAATTTCACTAAAAAACAAAGAATTCCTTCTTTATAATAAATTTAACTATATATATTATAAATAAGTTTTAAATTAAATGGAATATATAGTATTCGTTTATAAGAACTACCCTGTCAATATTGTTCACTTCTAGAAGCTGCTTATTCTCACCTGTCTTTTGAAAAAAAAAAAAAAAAAAAAAAAAAGTAGCCACTATTTCTGTTTTTCTATGTCTATTAATTGCTTCAGACATTGCTGGAATTTACCTTTTATCTTTTAAAATAAATTCAGTTCATCTGATTTAGGGCAATTCGATTCTAGCATTTCAATGATAAGTTTTTAGTTAAGTAGAATTATTCCTTATTTTAGACGTTCATCTCTTATTACTTATCCAAGTACATATTTTGAGATTAGTTCTCTTATGGAGCTTATAGTTTTTCTATATTTAAATTAAGAATATTGTCAGATCTCAGATATGTCAGAATGAAGAAAAAATTTTGATGGATGTCACACAGAAAAGATGGTATATATACGTCTTAGATAGATGTTTTATAGTACAGAAAAAGAGTAAGGAAATAAAAACTACAGAGTTTGAAGTGAGGAGACCAGGGGTTAACTGATTCTGCCACCTACTAAAATAACTAGATATTAAAAAGTTTATAAACTCTTAGCAATTTAACTTTACTCCCATAAATAAGAAACATTACTCCTTATTTCATAGGTTTATTTTTTAATTGCATCATTTTATTGAGCCAACATTGATTTATAACTTTACATACGGTTCTTATACTTTATATAAGACCATACCTCTTGAGATGTATGTCATCACTTCAAGCAACACAACACCCAAATACCAAAGCACCAATAGTTCTCTACCATAGTCCATTAGACCTTCTTTCCCTTTTCTCTATACTCCATAACCCTCACTGCAACCTAAATCTAAGTTCTGCAGTACATAGATTTCTCTCTCTCTCTTTCTTTCTTTCTTTCTTTCTTTCTTTCTTTCTTTCTTTCTTTCTTTCTTTCTTTCTTTCTTTCTTTCTTTCTTTCTTTCTTTCTTTCTTTCTTTCTTTCTTTCTTTCTTTCTTTCTTTCTTTCTTTCCTTCTTTCCTTCTTTCCTTCTTCCTTTCTTCCTTTCTTCCTTTCTCTCTGTCTTGATCTAACTTGAATTAATAAAAGTTTGTATAGTAGTTGAGACAACAGGCCTTGAAGCTGATCTAGACTTTTTTTTTTTTTTTAATCTCAGTTCTACCACATACTGGTTTTGTGTTCTGGGGGAAATAAATTAATCTCTCTGATGTTCAGTTACTTTATCTAGACAATGAGCCTATAAATACCTCTATGTATGTCCTATTGTATTGCTGTGTTTAATAATGTAAAATAATCAAACATTTTAATTTTTTTTGTGGTTTGAGAATTTAGGCATGAATTAAGCTCTATGGTGATTGGGAATATAGCAATGTCTGCCTTTGGACTGCAGTTGGCAGGGAAGGCAGGTTGGGGTCCATATATATAAGACCTTCACTCTTTGTATTACATATGTCAAATATGGAACAATGATGACTGCTTCATTCATGTCTTTTGCTTGGGCTACTAGTTAGAATGGACTGAGGTGAGTCAGCTTTTTACAACTGAGTTTGCTTTTAACTTTGGGTTTGCCATATTTGACTTTTATAATGCTTAAATAAGTTCCATTTATTATCATTTTATTGACTGCTTATTATGGAGTTTGCATTTATATCATAAATGGATACTGAATCTTGTATGTTGTTATTTTAGCATCTATTGAGATCATGTTATTTTTATATTCTTTTTGTTCATCTAGAGAATGGCATCAATTGATTTGCTTATAGTGAACCAGATATCATCACTGATATTAAACCTACTTTTTTATTAAGACATACTGTTGCACTTGGTATTCTAGGGTTTTGTTTCAAATTTTTGCATGTGTGTTCATCAGGGACATTGGTCTATAATTTTCTGTTTCAACTGTCTGTCTTTGGTTTAGTTATTAGGCAATGATTATCTTATAGAATGTATTGGAGAGTTTTTCACTATCTTTATTTTATTTTTTAATATTAGGATAGATATTGGGGTCTTTTTGAAAATTTAGGTAGAACTCAATGGAGAAACTATCTGGTTCTGAACTTTTGTATTTAGGAAGATTTTTATTAGTCTTTCAATTTCTGTGCTTTTGATTGAATTGTCTAAATTTATCTTCCATCCAGAATCAGTCTTGGAAGATTGTGAATTAAAAAATGTATCCTTTTCTTCTATGTTATCAAGTTTGTTTTAAGAAATATCTGTAGAGTATGTTTATATGGTTCTATGTATATCAACAGCATTTGTTGTAATTTTACCTCTTTTGTTTTTGAGTCTATATATTTATATTTTCTCCTTTTTTTCACAAAGCTTGACTAAGACAGTGCTGATTTTTCTTATTTTTCCAATGATCAAGCTCTCACTTTCGCTACGTGTGTGCGTGTGTGTGTGTGTGTGTGTGTACCTGTATTGACATTTATTTCCCACATAGTATTTTAAAACATTGCATTGGGAATGGGGGCTTGTCTTTTCATTTTCAATAGTCACCAGATACTTTTAAATTTCTTCAGATGGGCATAGTGGAATGCACTTGTAATCCAAGTACTGGGAGGCAAGAAGCCTGGGATCGCTTGAGTTCATGGGTTCAGGGAACATAGTGTGACCTGGTCTCAAAAAAGCAGCCGGCCATGGTGGTGGGTGCCTGTAATACCAGCTACCTGGGAGGCTGAAGCTGGGGATCACTTGAATCTGTGGGATCAGGACTACCCCAGGCAACACTGTAAGACCTAGTTTCAAAATAATAATAGTAATAATAGTAATAATAATAATAATAATAATAATAAATTTCTTCTTTTAGCAAGGAATTATTCATGAGCATTTATTTAGTTTCCACATGCTTTCATCTATTTCGATTGTTTTCATGATTAACTTAAAACTTTGTCATTATGATCTGTGATGTTTGATATAATTTGTATTTTCTTATATTTTCTGATATGCATTTTGTATCACATTCTTGAGAATGTTCAATGAATATTTGAGAAGAAAGTATATTTATTTTGGAGGGGATGGAAAGTATTATAAATTGGGTTAGCACTCATACAAGACCACTATTTATTTGTTAATTTCCTTTTGGATGATCTCTTCCTTATTGTAATTGGTGTGTTGAGGTCATGAACAATAATAGTTTTTTCAATATGTTGTTGTAGGCAGGTTAATAGTTATTTTATATAACAGGTGTCCTTGTATTAATTAGGTGCATAATTATTAGTAATAGTTATATCTTCTTGGTGAATTACTTACTTTATCATTATATAGAGTATCCTCTTTTGTCCCTGATTACTTTGTTTGACTGATCATTTAGCTTATTTGGTAGCTGTTCAGTAGCTGCTCTTGCATTTCTTTGTTACTTGTAAAATCCTGTTCCAAATTTAGTTTGTTGTCTGTTTTTTCTTTTTATTTTTGGCTTTTTGTTTTTAGTGACTCTCTTGTATACAATTTATAGACTAACCTGAAACTTCTTGAGTCCCTTTGTCATTCGGTGCCTTTTAATAGCTAGTGCACGTAATTCACATTTAGGGTGATTATTGGTACTGTTCATTACCAGTCATTTTTGGTATTGATTTTGATTGCTGTACTTTACTTTTGTTCCTTTTGCTCTTTATTTCTCTCAATTCTTTCTGCATGGCTTCCCTAGAGATTCTATCAAGTGCTTTGTTTCCTTGCCTGTGATCCTCTATTCTGGAATTTTGATTAGTGGTTACCATGGTGGTTATGCATAAATTACAATGTCCCATAAGCAGCTTATGACATGATGTTTGTTTCTCAAGTTTTAACTGTACAAGTTCATTTCATTTCTTCCTCCTCTTTAGTATTTAGATATTGACTCATTTTTGCTTATGTTTCTCGTATTGTAGTCCTGTTATCATTGTTTTCAGGAGTTTGTGTTTCACTTTTTCTTTTCTTATAGAACTTTTAACATTTCTTGTAGGATAGATCTGATGATGATAAACTCCATTGACATCTGTTTATCTGGGAAAATTTTATTTTACCATAATACTTGAATGATGATTTTTCAGGATCCTATTCTTAGCAGGAATTTTTTAATTTTTATCATTATGAACAATCACATCCACATTCTTCTTTCCTAGAGAGTGTCTGTGATTAAATCTGAGGAGAGCCTAATTTGGTTGTCTTTGTAGATTATTTTTTTCCTTTGCTTTCTGTGAATTTTCTTTATCCTTCATTTTTGATAATTTAATAATGATATGTCTTGATGTTGTTCATTTTACATTTAGAAATTTGGGTGTTCTCTATGTTTCCTGGACTTCCATATTTAATTCATTCTTTAAGCTTGAGTCCTATTGTCGGACAATATTCATAATCAATGGATGCCACAACACTACCACCACTGCCATGCTTTTTCTGTCAGACTGGAGCTGCAAGTCCTGTGCACCTGCTTGATACTTCCCAAGAGACTGATGAGTATTTCATTACTCTTTCTCTCTGCTGCTGAAGCCATGGTAGAGCCTGGCCTGGCTTAGCCTGAAATTCAGTTTTGATCTCTTCTGGGAAAGAAATATAGCAAGAGATCATTCTTTGTCCACACTAGTCTCAGATTTCACCAATGTCCTGGGGCAGACTTGAGCAACTGGCTAAGTGAAGTTTCTCCAGTAAAATTCACAGTGCCCCAGAATTCTCCATCTTGTCTTAGATAGCTGATCTTATCCTGACCTACTTGTCTATAATCCTAGTTAAGTTCACTTTTACTTTTTCCCATTCTTTCTCCTCAGCAGTCAGTAACGCTGTGAGAAAGTCCTGGAACCTTATCTGAGAAATTCTGATCTTCTTTTAGCAAATATTATTTTTAACAGTTTTTTTTTAATCTAAGAGGTGATACCAACCTCTTTCTTTTTATTCAACTATATTTTGTGTGGAATCTGAAAAAGAATTTTTAAAAGAATGTGTTATTGTAAGATGATATTATTATTACTGGAAAAAGGAAATATAATTTTTATCTTCCTTTTGAAATAGAATGTAAATTTTAATGTACAGCTGCTTTATAATAAATGCAAGTTTGGAAACCAGAGATCAAGAGCTAAACTTCATGGAATTAAAAATAGAGAGCTGTTAAGTTTTTGAGGAAAGAGGAGATACAGATGGCTAATAGGCATATGATAAAATGCTCCACATCACTAATAATTAGGAAAATGCAAATTAAAACCATACCATCTTACACCAGTAAGAATGGCCCATATAAATAAAAAGGACAACCACAATTGGTGGCATGGATGTGGAGAAAAAGGAACTCTCTTACACTGCTGGTTGGAGTGCAAACTGGTCCAGTCACTATGGAAGACTGTGTGGAGGACCCTCAGATAGTTGAAAGTGGACCTACCATTTGACCCAACAATCCCACTACTGGAAATCTACCCAGAGGACATGAAAAAATTAATTCAATAGGACACCTATTCCTATTGTACATGTTCATTGCAGCTCTGTTTACAATTTCCAAGATTTGGAAACAAACCAAATGCCCCAAAACAGATGATTGTGGTACATATACACGATGGAATACTATGCATCAATCAAGGAGGACAAACACATGTTATTCGCAGCAACATGCATGGAACTAGAAACACTCATATTAGCAGAAATAGGTCAAAAAAAAAGATAAATACAGGATGGTCTCACTTATATGACAGATATAGGGAAAAACAAGAAAAAATAAAAACAACCAATGGGACTGAACAATGGAGCGAGAGAGGAGGAGGGGAAGCAGGTGGGGGAGGTGAAGAGCACAAAAGATCAGGATGGTTAACAGGTGTTAATGAAGTGGGAAAGCCCCGGTGTACACAATAATGCAATAATGTAATATAAATATAAATACACATATATGTAAATTTAAAAAATTAATTAATTTTTAAAAAAGTTTTTGAGGTGGGCAATGCAATGATGTGATTTTTAAAAGACAGTTTAATAAGATTCTCACAGAATATTTCACTCATTTCTTTAAATAAGGAAGAAACTTAAGTGGATAATCAACGAGCTAGATAAATTGAGACTCTAGATAGGAGCTAAGCCTGGTTGAGAGTGATTAATGAGCTCCTAATACCTAGTCTAGATAACCCCAAACTACTAGCATATTTTCTAATTCAGTAATAGTCATTTAATAGACCTTAATATATATTCTAAAACATTTAAAATAACCTGATCAGACTCAACTTCATTGTTAATATTACAACTGCCTCCAAGCTTAAACAATTGTTTATATTATAAAGGTTAACCCTGATTCAATGTAAAGGGAACTGATTATGGGATCAGCTTGTTTAAATTCAAACTCTGCCTTTAACTGAAAGTTACATAATTTGTATGGTCTGTTTTCTTATCTGAAAAAAGGTCAATAATATCAATGTTTTTTTAAAAAATTAAAGGCACATAATATCTTACATCTTTAGCATAGCATAGTACAGTTTGTGAAAGGGCAACAGTACTCTGCTAATTTAGATTCCATGACTCCAGTTGCATAGAATCTACAAGACAGCATAGTTGATCTGTGTATAGAAGAACCAAGATGTTCCCCCTGGCCTGGCTCAAGTGAGACTAATTGCCAGTATCCCAAGGAATGGCACAAATAAATAAAATGAAGTTAGGTAAATCCAATAAAAATAATTCTTGGTCTTTGTTTTGTAAGAATCTAAATCCTAAAGGTTTATGGGTGGTAAAATGGCTTTGTCCTGGTAATGTAGACCTCCATATCTTTGTCTTACTTGCTGCCTTCAAGATTCAAGCTTTTAAATGCAGCTTCATTATAAATGTGTTGTGCAAGTTCAAGACTTTTAGAGAGTGCTCACTCTAGAGAAGAGATGAAATCCTATCCTCTCAATATTAATATACACTCTGTACTTTCTAAATTTGACAATCATCATACCACATTTCACATCCATGATACTGTTGATGCAGTTGGGACTTCAGTTTAGATTCTCACTGTCCTATAAGTAGAAAGAACCCACCTTGCAGATGAGCATGGTGATATTTTCTTCTCTGCACTACATATTTGCAGCATCCAGCTTCTCCTTTTGTTACAAAGCTATAATTAGATGGCATTATATAGAATTGAAATGGAAAGAAAGATATTTTCCCCAAAGTGAGTACATACCTAGTATTTGCCAGTCAATTCTTTATTAATAGGAATAAAACAGACCCTGCTGGACAGATACATTGCTATATAAGCTGATGCAGTCATTTTATTTCTCTTTATGATTTTATTGTGCTCTATATACAGATAATAAATGTATCTCTTGATTTGCTTTGTTAGAGGTTGTAAATGAAACTTCACAAAATCATCTTGAAAATCATGTAGTGAAACAAGAGTTGAAAACATTTACTTTCTCCTTATCATTGTAGCTTGCAGTTGAATAAATGTGTATTTCTTGCTGACTGCAAAAAAAAATAAATAAACAACAACAACAAAAAACATTAAAAAGCTGTTCTTAGCTAAAAGGTCTCAACACATAGAGAATTATATTACTTGTCTTATTTTCACCCTTTAGCAGAGACAGATGTGACTATCAGAGCCAAATCAAAGAATGCTTGTCTGAATGATCTGTAATCAGCACTGCCATTGTCCATGGAAGCTGGGAAGAGCTCCACACCCTTAAAATCATACCCCTGGAAAACTTCATGTGTTGATTTCCATTTAGGCATGCTTATGACAATACTGCTACTAAAATGATGACTAAAATGATGGTTAAAGAACATATTAATGTGTGTACCATGAATAATATATAATTAAAATGCAATCTGAATAAGTATTCAATATAAACGATAGAGAAGTATACAAAAAATATTAAGTTCAGTGTTGGACTAGAAAAATCTAGAATTGTAAGAAGCTAGAGCAGTTGAATTTGTCATATGATCACAAAATTTTCCCTCTAAATTGCATGATTTTCTGATAGAATGCTCAAGCTAATTTATCATCTCATCTGTAAAGTAATTCTTGACCTCTAATTTTATGAGAAAGAAATTTACAAATCTGTATTTCTGATATTAGATAACAAAATAGCTGAAAGTACAGGCATAAGAATTATCCCACTTACTGTGGAAACCAGTAGAATTTACTAGCTTCTCAACATAGAACATTGAACTGAATTGTCAGGCTTTAGTTTATTTTTATATTGCTCCAGATGTGGCATTAAAGGAATTTTTCTGTAAAAAAACAGCAACAGTTGCATGGATTTTTAGAGTGTTTAATGCTTTGTTGTAGGAGCAACCTCCAATCTAGTATGATGGAGCCAACCTGCTCTGAGGTTTCCTGAGCCCACTAACAGCTACAATTAGCTGGGTCACTGAGGTATGTTGCCATGGGATCCAGGATCCAGAGGCCTGACTCCCAAGCAAGGCTGCCAATTGCCCACCAGTGAGGGATGCCCAACTTAATGGGAAAGGTGATGCTCAGGACTCCACCCTCTGACATCCTAATTGGGACCATCCAGGAACTTGGGGTGAGATGGAGCTACCATGAGAACTTTAAAAGATGAAATAGGTAGGTTACTAGAGCTTTCTCCTTCTGCTGGTTTCTTCTTGCGCTCAGGACTTCTGCTCAACAAATTGACAGGTTCTTCTTTGCCACATGAGTCTGACTCCTTCCTGTACTCTTGTCTCCCAGCAAATGGGTCATATCCCACGTGCAGCTAGTTCTTGCTCCTGGACACTTGTGGCTTGGTGTGGACCCTTATCTGCACTCAGCAAAAGTCACTGTCTTGTCTTCTGCAACTTTAGCTTGAAACTAACTCTGCTCAGCAAATGTTATCAGAGGTGGAACATTATCTTCTCTCTCCTCCTTCCACTTTTTTTTTCTCTCTGTGTGTGTGAATAAGCTCATTTTAGTTTTATCTCTTTATCTGTTTCTTTTTAGTGTCTGAAGCCAGTGGGTATAGACTCACAAATCAGAGCATCCTATTTATCCTGGGTTTGTTTCATTTTACTTTCACTTTGATTATCATTTTGTCTTCACAGCAGTGTAATGAAGTAGTATGTGACATGGTCAGAACATTCATTACTTTCCAGGGAATAATATGTAATTAATTCATTTATCATCATATACTCTTTATTTGCCAGTTCAACTCCTTTAACCACTTTATTTTTTCCAAACACAGAGACATTCCTAGAAGTGGACAATCATCTACAGGGACTGATTTCCCTTTGGTTGCTTCTCAGTGTGCTGTAATATTAATGTATACATGTCCCTTAATATATAGTATGAGGATAAACTTATGTAAACTAAGTCTCAGAGTAAAGTTGAAAGTACAGGCATAAGAAATATCCCAGTTATATGGTAACCAGAAGTATATATTTCTTTACAAGGAATTTTCTAAAGTATTAGTCTCTGGTTCTCAGATATTACGGATCCATTGATTCTAGAAATGGTTGTGGGAGAAAAACCTCAACATCTTCATTCCTTCCCAAAATTTGTTTGTTCTTTTATTTGAATGAATGTATCTTTTGAAAATTATAGTAAATGTTGTAGTAAGAAAATCAATAGTAGTTTAGAATAAGAGCTATGTTGTGCTGGGTGTATTTTTTTTAAGTGAAGTCCTAGTGCTAACCACAATGCTCCCTACTCTGATAAATAAAATAGAAACAAGGTTAACTGGTTGGATATCATAAAGGTAAAGAAAATTATGGTTAGAAACTAAGCTTGGTTTAGGTGAGCAAAACTGTTTATCACAACTCTCAGGAGTTGGCTAAATTTGGTTTTCTTTACCTCCAATTCCATTTGGATTCAGAAAGGGCAGAAACAAATATATAATCACATAATACATATATTTAAATTAATTACAAGTGGAATGAAAAAATTTAGGAATCTTTAACATGGTATTTAAAAGTTCCAGCGATTCTAGCTTTATCCAACTGCTTCCACAGAATTATAGTTAAAAGAAACTAAGGCACAAAATATTTATAACCAATCTTGTTTAAAATGTTAATAGTTTTTTATTACAAAACTAATATTATTTTGTGAATATTTCAGGAAATATATAAGTATATGGAAGTTAAGTATATAAAAGTATAAAGAAGAAAGTAAACTGCCAATAATTCCATAATGACTGAATAATTTCTAGTCACATATTGTTATAATTCTTCCAAAATTTTTATGATGTCTACATTTTGCAATTGTCTCATTGAATCATAAGTTTTAATATTCAAAATGCTGTGCAGGGCAATAAGATAAAGAAACTAAAGAAACAGAAGGAAGGACAGAAGTACTAGAAGCATTTAAAAATAAGGCAAGATTTATGCTGTAAATCAAGCAAGGGTTTTTAAGCGATTGAAGACATAGCACCATCTGCTTTTACTCCAGATGAACCTAGGTAAAAACCAGAAAGCTTGACCTTGTGAAAACGAAGTATCTGAATGTGTGTAATGCTTAAGTTTAATAAAAGCACAAAATCTCACATTTTGAAGAGGTATGGAAGAGGAATATAACATTCTATTTTATAGAATATTTTAAAATTTACAAACCAAGGTTCTGGCATGGGGGCAAGGAGGGGACTTGAGTCCCACCCATGGTTACCTGTGCAGCTGGGTCCCTAGTTATCCAAGCTCCCTTGCCAGTGGGGAGCAAAGGGGGTGAAGGATCCTGGGTAAGCCCCCTAGGCCAGGTGAGCCCTGGAGGAGGGACAGGGCTCCTGGCCCAAGGGGAGCATGGAAGGGCACAGGTGCAGCCATCTGGGCTCCGCTCCCATGTAGGAATGTATCACTGGCCTGTGTGCAGGCGGGGGTGGAGAGGAGCCCCTTCCATTTCACTCTCAATCTAGCTAAACTTCAAGAGGAGCAAGAACATGCTCAACACAAACCCTATCATAGAATGGGTGAGGGATCATGCCTACAAACCCAGCCTACAAACCTGAGTTGGACACAGCAGATGGACAACTGAGAGAACCAGTGCACGCAAGATAAGAGAAACAACTGAGAGAACCAGTACATGCAAGATAAGAGAAACAATGATGTCATGATGTGCACCTATGCACTCACCCAGCTGGGAAACCCAAGACCTCACTTCAGAGACGCCTCCTAGGAGAGCAAGGCCCTCTTTCCACATTACAAGAGAGGAGAGGAAGACCAAAGATGGGGTGATCGGCTCCACATCAAAACTGCAAACTGAGGCAGAGGAGATGATCTACAAAAGCTATTCACAGATGCCTGTCACAGAGAAACTTCTTCACTGACACTGGCTGGGGGTGAGACCCCCTAAATCTGACACCAGAGCTATAAGGTAAAGCAGCAAAGCAGTGGAGATGGGATTGGAGAAAACAGCCTGCAGCAAGAAAACATGGACAGATCACAAATCAATACAGACTGGCCATCCAATGCAAACTTAAGACTAAACCTATCAGGAAGTTTCACCTGGTTCCAAAAGCACAGTCCCTCACCCAGTGAAAGGACACTGCCACAGGAAAGAAAGAGACTAATGGACTAGTAAACAATAGAGTGGGGTTTGAGAGAATGGAAGGGGTGCCAGAGGGAGGAGGTAGAAGGAGGTATCCCAAAAACCTCTTACAAAGGTTATGATCTAAACAACAAAGTAAATAATATTTTTTTAAAATACAATAATAAAGTTTACAAACCAAAGATCTGGTAAGTTGTTACCTATTTTATCTTCCAGCAAAATGCCTAGAGTGTTCAGCTTATGTAGGTGAAAGTATATCTTACATAAAGATTAACAGTAGCCTCCAAAGTTAAGGTAAACATCTTTGCAAGAGTTTAAATATTTGCTGATAGTCTCAAAAAATTGTCCCTCCCCACCCCCCATGGTAGTTATCTAATCCTTTCTCATTTACATTGGACTTTACAAGCACTGGGTACTATATGAGATATCATCTGTGTCCTAGCCCCTAATCTCCATGTTGTCCCAGAGAGGAATCTCATTTCTTTGTTAGCTGTCTTGCAGCATTCTTCCACTCCTCTTTTATTCATACTAACATGTAAACTAACATTTTTCCTGTGGATGGGTTACATTATTTGTATTAAAAGGGTTTAATAGCTATATTCTTCATCTTTTCCATAGCATAGTGTGGTCACATAGCTTTCCTATTTTTGGTGTCACAACTAGACAGATCATTAAATAAAATAAATATAGGTCAAATATTCATCCTGTGGATTACAGGCTACAAAAAAAAAAAGATTATGTACTACTACAAAAGAAAGTATCTCAGGGAATAGCAGAATGTGGTAACTAGTTTTGTAATAAGAAACTATTTAAAATGCAGGGAGTTATAAGAATTATCAATCACTCATTGATAAAGATATTGCTCAGAGTGTGCTATAAAGTTTTTTTGACTTGGGTTTTTACCTGAAATTATGTATGGAGATATTCCTATATCATTCACAATAATCCCTTATTCATAACATGCAGCAAATTAATAATACTACAAATGCAAGTGGTACTAACAAAAAGGACAAATCATTAATTTATTATCAGGAAGACATTTTTTCCAGTGAAAATTTTCAAAATGACTATTTACTGATATGTCTGAGAGTGAATGGATAAATAGGAAGACGTTCTGAAGGTGACAGTTTAATTTAGTTAATATATTTTGTACATTAAAAATAACATTTAAATAATATTAGTCCTAATTGTTAAAGATGACATTCACAAAAAAAATCTGTTTTAAGAATAAAATGCATCTCTCCTTTTATCAAATTAATAATTACCTTTTAGTTTTTTCCATTAAATGGTTTCTTTTGTGTTTTTATCTTTCCTTTTAATAGACTCCACTTGACTTACCTTAAACATGCCATATATTCCTTTCTCTAACAAGCATTTTTTCCATAATTACCTTGAGAGGTGTACTATCTTGTGTCTCAGCATGACCAAATGGAAGACTGTGATTGGTAATATACAGTAGAACTAGGTGGAAGAATAAAGAGAAATGCAACAAAAAAAAATGAGTCTTGATAGAGCATTTGATAATCATTTCTTGATATTTGTTGTGCTTGATGAAGTTCCTCTGACTTTAAGACTTGACAGTGTAGTGGGTTTATTCCTCTGAAGAACACTGATGTCTGTTAAGAACCAGATCTGAGTCAGTTTTTGGTTCTTATCCTCTCTGCACTCTGTACAACATGACCATTTGATTAAGTCCTGTTTCATTTCTTTCCTGGTGTTCACACTTGATTTTCCCCCCCGCCTCACTTATAAGCCTTCTTGTATCGGTTTTTGCTTTAATCCTTATCTGCAAACCTGTAATAAATCAATATTCTTAATTTATTTCAACTTATTTCTCTGTATTCTCTCTGGATAGATCTTGGTCAAAGGGTTTTCACATTCAACCCCATGCATCTGAGTCTCAAAGCATAAATAGCTTCAGTTTCATTTTAAACCAGACAAACTCATATTTCTAGTTTCTTGATACATATCAAACTTTATTTTTCCAGCTCTCCAAAGCAAATCATTATTTCTTTAAGTTCCTAAGCTATTTGTGTTATTAGCCCCTCTGTCTTCCCAATAGTCAGGTTAAAAATTAGAAGATAGTCTCTATTTTTAAGACTCTTCAATCCAACCAAGGATAAAACCTATCAAATATTACTTATCTGGTTCTCTTCTATCTGTTTTTGAATCCTTGTTTAAGTACCCTATGAACCATTACCTGATTTAAATATTCAAGCAGTCATCTGATAAGTCATTAGGGCACATTCTTAACATCCCTCAGTGCCTCTAAGATAACATTAATAGAGTACTATATGTTAATTGTGACAAGAATTACATCGTTTTAAGTTTTCAAATCAACTGAAGTGTAATGAGATCTTTAAACTTATATTATTCATATTATTTACACCTTTTCATATTATTTTTATCTTAATATCCCATAGATTCTGTCATAAGTTCTAACTACCTCTGATTTTTTTTTATATACTATAAAGAAAGTTCCTTAAGAACAAGGATAAAAATAGACTCAGATGGTGGTAAAAGTTTCATGCTTTGTTACCAGTAGAATAATCTGAAAGTTGGCCCATTATTGGTACTACATTCAGAAGATTTCATTGGAAACATGAAATAGGAACTTATTAAATATTGGAAAGCAGCATAAACCACACCAAAAGGAACACTGAGGGATACAGCTTTCATTAAATAAGATATAATGGTGAGAAACTCTTGAAGATTGTGGTCCATGGTGGGAGGCTGGCATAAAAATCAGTCATTTAACTGTGACCCTGGCAAGGAGAGAAAAATATTATGGGATACACATTCTCAACTGAAATGGAATACATTTAGATAAGTTAGGATTGCGCAAAGTGGGTTAGTTCCCTAATTAAAAAAAAAATAAGGGGAGTGTGCAAGGCTGCATTTCCATCAACCCCCTTCAAGATTATGATAATAATCTTGTGAAGCTCACTAATAGTGTATAGATTGCAGAGACATAGGTCTGCAAACACAAGAAGTAGGGATATTAGCAGTGCTGTGAGCCTGATGCAACTCTTCCCATACCCCAATAATGAATGGCTGGAACCCTACAGCCACTTCTATGGCTCCTAACTCAGCAACTGCAAGGTCCAACTGCTATAACTCCTGACTTATAGCAATCTAGAAGACCAAATATCTAAAGTCAGCAACTGGGAAATGCTAACAAAGCAAGACAAAACAGTGCCACCTGCTGAAAAAATATAAGTGCTGCAAATGCCTAAGGTATTGTTACTAAAACACTTAAAATGTAAGGAAATCTAAAACAGTAAAGTGGAAACCAAAAAATTCAACACCTGACACATTGAGATCTGAAGGGAATTTGTTACTACAAGGTGCGAACACTTAACAGAAGTCAACCGCAAAGATATAAAATATTTTATATTCTTACTAGAGTTGCTATGATAAAGAAATTAGAAGAAATACCAACAAATGACTTGAAAATTGAAATTAATGAACTGTAAATAGATATGAAATGATTAAGAAACCAAGGCTGGGCACGGTGGCTCGTGCCTGCAAGCTTCAGCCTATGAAGCTGCCGGGGCTAGGGATCGCGGTTCGAGTCCCACCTGGGGTCTGTAGCGAGACCTAGGTCCAAAAAAATAGCTGGGCATGGTGGTGCATGCCTGTAATCCCAGCTACCTGGGAAGCTCTGGCTGGGGATTGCTTGAGTCTGTGGTACCCCAGGCAATGTGAGCCTGCGGTTCCACGGGCAAAAATAGTGAGACCCAGTCTCAAAAACTAAATAAATAAAAATTTAAAAAATGATTAAGAAACCAATAGAGATGCAGAATGTAAAATGATCATAGATATGGTAAGAAAAAAAAATTCTAGAAAGCTATCAAAGTTGATTGATGATGGTTATGCACAATGGAACCAAGCAAAAGAAGAACAAAAACTATAAAGAAAAATAAATGAGGCATTTTTTAAAAACTTATATAACTTCATTAAATACTAGTAGCTGATCCAAAAGGGGAAGAGAGAGCACTTATTCAAGAAATCATAGAAACAAACTTTCCAAGCATGGGAAGGAACTAACCACACACAACACTTGAAATGTAAAGAAGACCTCATTGTACAAATTCAGTATGACCAATATTTAAAAATGTAGTTGAGAACTGTAAGATGATTAGACAAGGAAAGAACACTAGAATGGGTTGAGGGAGTAAAAGTGATTAACATATAAAGGAAGTCCACTAGCCTAACATCAGACTTCTCAAAGAAACACTACCATCAGGTGGGTCTGTAATGATGTATTAAAAAATAATAGAAAAATCTACCAACCAAGAATACTGTGTACTGCAAAACTCTCCTTTACATGTGAGCAAGAAATAATTGTCTTCAACATATGCAGAAGATGGAGTTTACAATAACCAGACTTTCCATACACCTATCTAAATTTAGGAGTAAAAAAATAACAAACACACACAGCTGAATAAGGAAATATGAAGAACAGAAAACTAAAGGCAGTAGTGGGATCTCGTATATCAAGTATTACCTAATGGAAATGACCTCATCAATCCAAGGGTGGCTGCTTTGGATCAAACATAGGCTAACTTTCTGCTGCTCCTAGGACTAGACTGAGCTCTTAAGATAAATATAGGCTCAAAATAAATGTCTGGGAGATCATCCTATAAGGAAATTTACTAAAAAAACCCTAAAGTACCAATAGAACATTCTTCAAAATAGAACCACCATATTGGGTTATAAAACAAATGTCAGTTTTTAAAATAATTTTATTTTTTTAATTGATGTGTATATATATATATATACACATCATTGTCTACCCTGAGGTTCTTCCACCACCTTGTCACCTGTGAACCATCATCTTAATCTCTTGTGCCACCCTCCCCCTATTTTACTCCTCTCTTTGCTCTATGTTTCAGTTCCACTGAGACTTTGTTAGTAAGGCAAATGTCAATTAATATATGAAGATTGAAATCATATCAAGAATCTTCTCTAATTACAATGGAACCAAACTAAAAACCAATCACAGAAAAAAAAACAGGGAAAAAAGCTCTAATATATGGAAAATGAAAGATATGCTACTAAATGACTTGTTTAATGAGGAAACAGAGAAATTATACTGTACCTGGAGACAAACATAATGAAAACATAATTTACAAAGACCTATGTGATGCCACAAAAGCAGTGCATGGAAAATCTCTAGCAACACAAACCCACATCAAGAAATGAGAAAGAGCGCAAGTAAAAAACATAACCTAATACCTAAAGAACTAGAGAAAGGAGAGCAAACAAAAACCAAAAGCAAATAGCAGGGAGGAAATGATAAAAATTAGTGCAGAAATATATAGAGTACTTCAAACAGGCAGGCAGGACAGAAGATCAGTAAAACCAAAAGCTTTGATTCCTTTGTTCTTTGATCCTTTGAAAAACTAAACAAAAATAGACAAACTCTAATTAGACTCATAGGGAAAATAAAGGAAAACAGAATAGATAGAATCATAAGTGAGAGAGAAGATACTATAGGTAGCTCAGAAATACAGAAGACCATAAGAAATTATAAACTTATATAAAAATGAATAAAGAACTTAGAAGAAATGGAAAATTCTTATATGATTTCTAGAACTAAATTTGGAAGAAAAATTGAAAAAAATGGTTATAAGTAAATAATTGAAACATTAATGGAAATTTTCCCCATGTCAAAAGTCCAGAACCAGACAGTTTCACTAGCAAATTCTATTGAAGCTTCAAAGATGAATCAATAACTGTCCATGACCGATCTTCCAAAAAATTATGAGGATGACAGATACCTTCCAAATTTTATGGTGCCCCTATCAGAAAAAGATATCACATAAAAGTCTATATACCAATATTCCTAATGAACATAAATACAAAAGTCCTTAAATTCTTAGCAGACAAAATTCAACAGAACATTAAAAGGGTTATATATCATGACCAAGTGAGATTTATTTCATGCACACAGATTGGTTCAACATGCAAAAACTGATCAATGTGATTCACTATATCAACAAAAGAAAGATGAAAATCATATGACAATATCAATAGATGCAGAGAAATCATTTCTAAAGATTCAAAGCACTTTTCTGATTTAAAAAAAATCAACAAAATGGGGATAGGTAGAACATATCTAAACATGATAAAAACCATTCATGACAAACTCACATGGAATATCATATTAAACATACTACATAATAATACACATAAAAATTCTAATACCTTGAAGACTTAAACAATGAATCAGTAAATAGCTGGTTTGCAAAATCAATTTACAAAAATCAGAGTCATCATTGATCATAAGAATTAATGTAATATTATATACATGCTATCAATTTAAAAATTCAGGAGGCAATTAAAAAGGCAAACAAAGCATGCTTATGTGGTATCAAAAATTTCAACATGGAACATACAGATTTAGGTAGAACAATGTGTCCTGAAGAATAAAATAAGGGGTTTTCAGGAGAGGAAAAGAGGAAGATGAGATAAGGAAGATGAGATACTTGAAGAAAAGAGTTGATTAATTAGTGTTAACAAGATTACATTATTCCTTACTATCCATAATTGGTCCCTGGTTCTCTAGAAAAGATGAAAATGCAGCTGATTCTATCCTCTTACTAAAGGCACAAAAAATCTGTCATCAAAAAAATTACTTGCTTGTTTCTTAAAACAATTGCTTTGGGCCCCTTTCAAAGGTCTTAGACTGAATTCAGAGAGATAGGTAATGATATTTATTTGAATTGGCTCCTAGACTATATGCTAAAATGGCTTCACAAAATGTTAACTTTTCACATGCTTCAAAGGGATTTATTTTATCACATTCAAGACAACCAATTTACTGTCTCTTCTGCTTTTCACTGTCTCTTATTCCTTACTGACATTGGATTACATGGTCTAACTTTATAAACATTTATTTGGAAGAGCTGTTTGACAGGTTCTTCCCAAAGAATATTTATTCAGCAAAATTCCAACTCTAGGTAAATTCAGCTCATAAATGACTGGATTTGTGCTGATGGCTACATTATTGAGTGATACAAGAAAACAAACATTACTAATCTTGTTACTAAATACTAACCTTACTAGACAATTCTATAGTTGCTTACCTAGACATCTCATTTTTCATTTCCCCTTAGACAATAATTTCACATCTTATTTTGCTCTTCAAAACTTCTACAATTACTTTTTTTAAAAACAATTATCAGACAATGATTTATTATTTTACTGAGAAAGTGGAAGCAATCAGGAGAAATCTTCTACCCTGTCATCATTTTGTTTGCCAAATACCAACTTTTAGACTTTTGCAAACTTTTTCTCTTGTTATGTGTAAACCAGTAATCCTTATTCCCTATATTTCATTTCTTACCTACTCAAAGACTTCATTTCTATATTGTCAATTATTTTTCTAAAATCAATAAATTTCTCTGATTACACAAGATCATCCCCATCAGCTTACAGGCATGTGTACTATCTTTCTTTCTAATCACACATCTTTCTAGTCATTCTCCCATTTCTCTTCCTGCCTCCCTTTACTAAAATATTCTCAAAAAGTTGTCTAAAACTTATATCTTCTATTCACTCTTAAGAATAATTATTGTAAATTATACTACACATGTAAAACACTGCATACAACATAATGTAAATAAATAATGTATATGGATAATATTAAAGTTACCACTCTTCTATCATTACCTAAGAAATAGAACCCTATTAGCAACTCAGCACCCTTCTTGAATCCTTTCTTAATCATATGCTTTTTCCTTCTCCCAAAAAAGAATGATTATCTTGACTCTTCTGGCAGTCGGATTTTCACTTTTCTTAATGTTTTGACTACTAACATAGAAACCCATATGCTTTTGTGTACTTTTTTTTGGTATGCTTTTCTTGTATGCTTTTGTTCTGCTTAGTGATGAACATTTAATGCATGAAATCATGTAATAGGTATTCTATTGTCTTGTTTCTTTCCTAAAATTCATCTACATTGGTTGTTTTTCCTACGTTATTTAGTTTTATTTGAATGTAATACCTAGTCATACGATTATATCCCAACCTATTCATTCCATTACAGCTGTGTTGTTTACATTTCTATTTATGCCACTGAATTGTTCTGGTTTTTATCTTCAAAATGACTCCAAACTGCCTTGCTTGAAATGATCATATTGCTAAAACTAGTATTTTACATCATTATCATATTGGCATCATTTGATATAATTTATCAGCATCTTTCTTGGAACAATTTCTTCTGGTTGCTTCTAGAGTATCACTCTATCAGTTTTTCTTTTAGCTTTGTAGCTGCTTCTTATTAATGCCCTTCACTGACACCTTCTCATATTTGAATTTCTGAGGGCTGGAGAGTCTCAAAAGTCTGTCTTTTGACATTTTTCTCCATCTGTTTATACCCATGCTTAGGCAATCTAATGTAATATATGAATTTGAATATGATGTATATTTTTTCCAAAATGTGTTTCTATAGTCAATTCTTTCACCTGGATAATTGAGTCCCTCTAATGAATGACTGCATTACTGAAATTTAAACAGTTCAAATTACATTCCATTTTCATTCCTCCATTTCATACTGCTTCACTGCCATAATTCTTTGCCTCAGAAAATGCTATTTGGTTTTGAGTGCTCAGACAATAGCTGTGGTGTTATTCTTGAATTTTCTCTTCCTCTTACTCTTGTTAAAGTACAATTTTCCAAAGTAAAAGACATGCTCTCATGCAAATATAAAAATCACACGTGTCAAAAACATATTCAAGAGGGAGTCAGTAAATTGTATACTAAACACAGTACAATATACTAGGAAAATATTGTTGGGTTATTATATGGTAAATGAGTTTTCCAGCATTTTTACCATTTTGCCATTAGCCTCTATGACCAGCACCTGTGGTACTGTGCCCTCCTCATGATTGGATACACCTGGCCCAGTGGATGTGTACATGTGTAAGTGGGCACACATGGACCTAGGAGGGGGATCAACAAAAAGGTGGCATCACCCTGGCAAAGGGGCAGAGAGAACAAATGGAGAGGGCATGTGAGGAGTAAGGAGAGTGTACTTGAGAGAGAAACTTAAGTGACTGTTTCTTTGCTGTTAATTATTAAAATCCTTAAAAAGAAAATTTCAGGGGGCCCAAAATTTTTGCCTGCTACAATCGATGATGAAGCTACTTGGATTGGGATCATAAAACAAATTAATATCCCACAGAGCAATAAGCTATAAACTTTTGAGTTATTCTTTCTACCAAATGGAAACTTACTTGCATCTCTTCTAGACAAAACTCTTTAATTTACCATGTAACTTCACTAAAACTAGGATACTTTTTTCAAAGTATATATTATCAATTAACACTTTAGTTAATTGAAAATATATGTCACCATTTATTGCTTTATTTCAAAACTTTACACATTTTTTTCTTTACAACATACAATCCATCAACATACCCAGTTTGCTATAACAAAAGTATTTTCAGAATTCAAACACATCCTGTCACTTATCTATCATCTCTATTCAGGTGACCATCACCTCTTGCCTGGAGTTTTACAACTGCTGCCAACCGGTCTCTGCTTCTATCCTATTCTTCTCTATGCAAATACAAAGAGATCCCGATCTATTCAAAACATTCCAATTATTTCACATCTCATTCAGGGGAAAAAAAATCAAAGTCTTTTTCTTGGTCTGCAATATATGATGATCTTTTTCTGATTCATTTCCTGTTCTCCATCCTATCTTAGTTTCCTATTTATTCTCTAGGAGACAATTATCCTACCTTAGGGTTTTTGTTATTTAGAACAGCCTTATTCCTACTTTTCTGTGTAATTCTTTCCTTCGTGTCATTTGGGCTTCTTACAAATATTACTTTATAAGAGAAGCTTTTTCGGATTTGTTAGGTAATACACTCCCCCCTTTGCCCTCCTTATTTTTCCTTCCCAGTACTGATAATTCCCAATATATCTATATGTATTTGTTGCTATTTTCCTCCTTCCTAGAATATAAGTACTATGGAAGTGTGGACGATATTTTTTTAAATGCCATATGCCCAGCGCATGGTAGTGTTACAATAATGATTGAAAATCACGTGCTGAATACCAAATGTGTGAAGCTGGTGAAGGAATTGATATCTGGAAGACACTGACCAGGATGGCAGGATGCAATGTCAAATCTGCCAACCTGATGGAGGGGTCATAGAGATTTTTACCAAGTAGGAGAATTATGGGAGATTTTTGTTTGGGGAGGCAGAAAAGGGTTCAGTACTACAGGTTTACTATGGGTTTGGAGATATGCGGGAACTACAACAAAGGAATAATGAGTCTGGATTTCATCATCTGTGTAGAGTCTATGTAAATTCTTATGTGATGACTTGTTAGTATCCTAAAGAACAAATTAGTTCTTATCTCACATTTATGCACAGTTTTGTCTGCAAATGGACAGGTAGGTTATTGTATGTATGTACAGACTAATGATAGTGGTCTAGTGATTTAGACTGAAGCTTAGCTGAGTTGTATAAATTCACCCAGTTTTATAGGGTTAGTGTTGGATCTGTTTTCAAAAGGTCTCAATGAATATTTGTTTAATCAATTAATAAATAAATGAACATGAGTTCTTTCTTGAAAGAAATTTCATAGACTATCATGTTTTCCAATCATCTAACATACTCATTATTTCTTCCCTCTATGATCAAACACAAACCCATATTTATGCAAGTGTGTACCCCTGGCTTACAACTTTAAAAGTTGTTTCTTCACAAATAAGTTATCTGATAAGAGGCCAGATTTTGTTATAACCCTTAGAATATCTGGAAAGAAGTATAGCAGTGTGTAAGAAGCAAGAGGGAATGATTATTCTGAAAACTCCCCAGAATCAACCAAAGTCTCATTAGTCCTGGTTTCAGTAACACATACACATTCTAGGATGTTCCAAGCACCTGATGGTGACCCTGTTTTCCTCATCAACTACATTTTTTTTATACAATTTTATTTTGTTCTTTAGGTTACAACCTCTGTGTTATTATAGTTTCCCCCTCCCTCCTCCCTCTGGTGACCCTTCCATTCTCTCAAAACCCACACTTTGTTGTTTATTAGCTGTGCTGAGTCCATTAGTTTCTTTCCTATGTTAGCGTCTTTTCTCTGTGTGAGGGACTGCGTTGTTGGGTCCAGGCAAAACTTGCTGCTAGATTTTCAGTCTTAAGTTTGTGGCCAGGTTATATTCATTTGTGATCTGTCCATGTTTTCTTGCTGCAGTTTGTCCTCTCCAATTCAATCCCATCTCCGTTGCTTTGCTGCTTTTCCTTATGGCTCTGGTGTCGGACTTAGGGGGTCTTGCCCCCAGCCAGTGTTGGGCAAGAAGCTTCTCTGTGAGTTCAGGCTTCTGCAAGTGACCTTTGAAGATCATCTCCTCTGCTTCAGTTTTCAGTTTTGATTTGGGGCCCATTATCCCCTCTTTGGTCATCCTCTCCTCTCCTGTGATGAGGGGAGGGTGTGTTGCTCTCCTTGAATATATCTCCAAAATGAAGACCTGGGTGTTGGCCTGGCAAGCACAGAAGTGCGCATGGTGACATCGTGTCTCTACGGTTGTTTTTCTGGTCTTACATGCACTAGTTCACTTGGTTGTCCACCTGCTGTGTCCAGCTCAGGTCTGTGGGCTGGACTTTTGTCTGATCCCTCACCTATTCTATGTTGGGGTTGGCATTGAGCATATTCTGGTTCCTCTGAAGTTTAGCTGGAGTAAGAAGTATGAGAGAGATGGAAGCCCCCCCCCCCCGCTTGCCCCCGCACTGGAAGCTCCCAGCATGGGGGTGGGCCAACCAGACCACAGGGACCGGGAGTGGGCCAACCGGACCATGGACCCTACCATGCCCCTGGTTTCCAGGGGCTAGGGGCTACACGGCACTGCCCAGGCCGGCTGTAAGTAGCTGCCCGTCGTCAGCAGCCACTTACTGGTGGGTGGGGCCTGCTCTTCCCACCCTGCCCCCCCTCCTGGGGGACTCACACTAGAGGCCTGACCCCCCTTGCTTCACGCTGGCAAGGGAGCTCCAAGAGCCAGGACCCGGGCTGCAGGCAGTAGCCTGTCTGCCTGCTGGCAGGCAGGGCCCATCTACTACATTATTTAGGTCAGTTCTCAAAGCGGTTCTACAACAGTGTCGTCTGTATCATCTGCAATCCTATTAGAAATGCAACACAAGATTGCTGAATCAGAAAGTCAGATGATTTGGCCATTTGATTTAACAAGTCTTCCAGCTGATTCCATTGTTCATAGAATGTTAGAATCACTAATTTAGTCAGTTGGCTTCTAAACATGTGAAGCAGTGGTAAAATGACTTGTGTCACCTGACTCAAATGAAATCTTGGCTTTGCTCTTTCCTAGCCAGGTTTTAACTGTAGTACATACATAACTACTTTGTGTCTCATTTCTCTTGGACGTTATCCTTGGATATCAGTAGTACTAATCTTGTAGGTATATTATGAATATTTGATTAATTAATACACTTAAGTGAAATATTTAGGACAGTGTCACATAATTAGAAGCAGCTGCAAACTATATTTGTATATTGATGCTACTTATATAATTTATCTGTGCTATTGAGTATCTATGATTGTTTTCTCTACTGTCTTAAAAATTCTTTGAGGGAAAAAATTGTATTTTATATTTTTATACACCTTTGGAACTGAACATATTATTGTGAATGTGGCTATCATTAACTGAGTGCTTATTGTGTGTTAGGCAGTACACTAAGAGCTGTAATTTTGTTTTGTCCTTGGAATTATATTAATTAGATGTCATTACCATTTTATAATAAATATCTTTAAATGTTTTTTTAAAGTACTTTGTTGATTATTCAACTGAAAGAAAACGCTGCATTAATTTGTCCACTGCAATTATTTTTGCATTATTTCAGGAATGTCTTAAATATAATACTAATGTGTATCAACCATTACTTATATGATAATAAATCCACGGAAATTGTAAATCTTTTATAGCCTAATTATTTGAATTGTATGGAATTTATGTTTACCCACATATTTACATATCACATTAATTTGTTAGTAAGTGCAAAAAATGTTAACATTAAGTCAAATTTTCTGTAAATGACTTAAGAAATATGTTAATGATCTTGCTCCAAATGAATAATTATAAAACAGGTGCACTTGAGATATGATCATTTAACTGACAGAAAACAGCTTCTAATGGCTTCAATAACCAAGATAATGGTTTTATCAGAGAAGTCTGTTAGGCTCATCGTTCATGCCATCCATTTAATACACAAGAGAACTACAGCTGGAATCTCCCTACTGACTCATTGTCCTGCTTATTTAAATAGCAGTTAATTTAAACATGCACACAAAGTCAAATTCCATTATTTTTAACACACCTTTTTATAATAAACTATATTCTCCAAGAAAAATAATCCCCAAATAAAGAAATATTTACATATATCTACATAGACATTGTATTTTGCTATTAAGATTTATCACCCACATGAAGTATTATAGTGATTAAAGGCATAGAAAACATGGAAAATTAGAAGAACATGCTTCTGACCAAGGTCCTAAAAGGTTTGTCCCCAGGTTCCAAAATGAAAATAAAGTAGTTACAATAAACAATGTAAGCAAGATTTTTATATACTGTATTTAGGACTCTTAGTTGAAATGAACGTGATTCACACCTCTTCAAACCTAATTGAAAATGAATGATTATAAATATAATTGTGGAAAACATACTGATTTTTAGCTCATTTAACTTGAATTTCCAATTTTCTTTTCACAGCAAGACCCTGGATACAATAGAGAGGATTCAAACCCCAAATGCGGTCAAACCCAAATAACTTAAACAGAAATGTGAACACACAAACATATATAAACACACATGTGTTTTTGTGCGTATGTATGCCTTTAAAAGTGTAATACACCACAACTATCATATGGATTCTGAAACTTATCCATCCCTTCTCTGGTGTTCAAATTCATCATCTTCCAAATTTCAGAATTTTTCTGTTTATATGCATTTGTCCTCTGCTCCAATCATGACTCCTCATGATATGGTCAACCACAGCCAATGATGGAAACCCATTTTAGAGTATATTATTTGCAACACAACATTCAAGACATCAGGATACCTAACTGCCAGTAACAAGTCCAAGCCAGGAATGTGCTGATTTTGTCCTCAAACAGAGCCACCAGATGTTCATCCCTTTGATAGGCTCTTCCATATGGTGGTCATCAGGTTGTTCATTACCTGAATCTCACAGCTTTGCAGATTCTGTAGAAAAGGAGGGAAGATTTAAAAAGATGCTTAGGAGGAGCTGATCATAGTGTCCAACATATAGATGCAACAAATGATGCAACTCTATATTGGAAGTCGTGTTTATTATTCTATCTCCACATTATCATCATTCCTTCATAGCTTTTTCAAGACAAGCTTTGAAATTAAATTGATTTATGTCGTGAGATCACATTTGTGGTAGTGTTATGGGGGGGGGGGTGTTACTAAAAATCCTTTTGTCAGCTTTTCCTAAACCAGAGAAAAAGCTTTACTTTTTAAATCTGATACAAAAGAGGCAAGGGCCTTTATCAACCCTTAAGCTTCCACACACGTTGCCTTTCAGATTCCTGCTGCTTGCTCCAGGCCCTTTCTGTCCCAAACTAAAGAGGAAAAAAAAAAAACCTTTTATTCTTTAAACCTGTCTTTCTTGCCTGCCCCTTCAGGGTTCTCAGCTGACAGCCTTACTATGTAATTCCAAAGCCAGACCAAACTTCTTAAAGTGATCTAACTCTTTATTACTAAATAAGCAAGCAAGGAAATGATTACCTAAATATGTATTACAAGATAAGCATATAAAAAAACCCGGTTACACCATTAAATGTGCTACAAAATAAACATGAAAAATCCAGTTGCCCCACCATATGTCAAACTGTCCTTTTAGTCTCTGGTCACCTCTTCACCAGCACATGTTCTAAAATGACATTTTTCTTTTCCTCCTTTGGCATCTGTTCTGACTTCCTCCAAACATGTAGTCTCGGACTTGATGTTCTTCAGCATCCCCCTCAACTCTAGGCCGTAGAAAACTCCAAGGTAAAACAGGAATCAACATCAGATCCATCTTCTCAGACCTCTCCAAAAATATCAAACTAGATAAGACAAACTCAAACATGAAATTCAAACATCCAAACTCTTCAGACTCCTTCAGCACACACCATCAACTTATACATGCTAAAGCTATGAATTCACCAGCCCGGGTCAAAGGCCACGGACCCCAGGCTGCCTCAGCCATCATGGCCAGGCCTCCATCCTACTCCAAAAATGGCTGATTCTTTGTTTCTCTAAGTCCTTTTTATACCCTTCTCCTTGTTTTCCTTTCTCTTCTTGGAACAGAGTCTTGTCAATCATCTCACATCACAAAGCCCTGTTTTTCTTTCTCCTCCTCTTCTAGCTTTCTGAAAGAAAACTATAAATTCTAATGAAGGCCAGCAGCCACATCTTGGCATAGCCAACCTGAGCTCTTCTCACCTGGGCCCTGAAACTATCAAGTCAGCAAGTCAAATCTCCATAACATTGCCAGGTCCTCGAAATTTACAATTCTAAAGCAAAAGGGAAGTAACTCCTATTATCAGTGCATAACATCAGCTATGTTAATGGCAGATACCCTCCAACAGTAGGAAGAAAGGGAGATGGAATCATATGCCTTCTTAATTAAAAAAAAAATAGTTTAACCCAGGAAATGGCCTCTATTTCCAGAAGAATAATAATAAATATTAGGGAAGCAATAATAATATATATTTACTACAGTTCCTTTAATACTACCTGACCCATTCCTTGAATAATTTTCTAAGAGATCATTGAATTCATGCAAATTTGAAAATCGTTTTCTGGTTTCTAAGTTTAAAGTTCTGGATATTAACATTGGTTGTGTTATTTTAAAATATGACTATTTGAGGATAATAATTATAATCATAATACTATAAAATTATTAGATTCAGTGACTTGGTAGGAGTAAAGTATGTGTTTCCAAGTTTGCAAGCTTCTACTAAATTATATATCAAAGTATTGTTATTGAAAAGTTGACTTAAAGTCATTTGTAGATTGAGGCATTGATTTTACTTAACATATAATATTTTTTACAGATAAATGAATGTGGGTAATATAATTTATACACACACATACACTACTATTTCCAATATTTTCTTTTAAGATTTAAACTATGATACTACAAGAAAGAGAGGGAGAAAACAATAGTCTTGTAAAGATATCTGCTCTAAGCATAATAAAACAGGTGTATCTTAATAGGTCTACTAGGAATGTTTTAGTTGTTAGCATCTTTTAAATGCTTCTGCTGAGAAACAATGTTTTCATAACAAGGTTGGTGAATATTAAACCTGTGATAGTTCTTTTTTGGGATTACTATAATTTACAAAAACAATAAAACCTGCTAAAAACATTTATGTATTTTAAAATGCTGTAAAGTAGGTATTCCACTGATATTTGTGGTGAAAGATTTGCCTAAGGCTACATAACCCTGCTTGTACATTGCCAGGACTGCAATCTGTTTTATGACAAAACAGATTCATTTATCTCCAAATAAATAAATTACTTTTGTGAACATTTAGAAACATTTGCATAATTAGGCTGTAAGATCTTAGCAGTCTTTTTCATAATAATTAAACTAATCTAATCTTGGACAGGGTAAACAGACTTACTAGGATGAGAGCAGCCTTCAGGCAAGGAACTTCGGAATTCTGTAGGAACTGTAAGGCTGATGATGTTTGTTAATTATGCAGAGCTTTTACTCCCCAGTAATAGCAGTGTTTGTATTGCCTGAAGCTTAGATAGCTACTCCCAGGCACATAAAATTAGACTCTGCTTTTTTGACATTCTCTTAAAAAAAAACAAAAAACAAAAGAAGATACTTCAAAATGATTACATGCTTTCAAACAAGGAGGACATTAGCTTTCCACTGATGGATCCTGGATCTGCACACAATTGGCCCATTCTTCCATCATGTGACCTTGATTATCTTTAGATCTGGAGTCTTTCAGACTGTTTACAGATACACAGAGCTGAGGCATAATAAAAGAGCAGTAAAATGAATGACTACATTTTAGTCCTCAAAACTTCCTGGAATCCCAAATTTGAATTAAGGATAGTTTCACAAGATACTCATTTTAAAGACTTATTTTACTTATAATTATCAAATGGGAGCACTGTAAAAAAAATGTCAACTGAAAATAAATTTTTGAAAAAAAAACTTCAGTGCTTTTTTCAACAGTTTTTATACAGGTTGATTTATATAGTTATTCAGTGGAAGAAACCATAGGTTGGAGAGAACTGTCATAGGACAGAAGAAAGGGTACCCTGGGGACTCCCCTCAAACCTGCATGTTCTAGATAGATTCTACCATCTGTCTAATCAATACAAAACATACTCTAGTGTATAAAGACCTTCAAAAATGACTTTAATATATTACTGTGTAATCATAAGAAGAGAAAGAATATAGTTTAGTTACCCACAAATCACTCAGAGTTAACCATCCCCTCATGGGCAAATGCCCAGCAAAATAGGGTTGGTCTAAAACAGGGTCACTGAGGCCTGAAAGCACACCACAAATATTAGGTACCTTCTGGTGGGGACCCTTTGGAAAGGGGTAAAAGGGACCAGGCAAATCTGGAAGGAAAAAAAGCAAAATTGAAATCCAAGTCAAGATAAAGTCTGCCATTATTAGCCTTTTCATCCATCTCTTACCCACATCTTATCTCTTTCAAGAGTCTCCTTCTGTGTTCCCCAAATACTTGGTGTAAGTTCAAGATGAGAAGAAAACAGTTTCTTTACCTGTCTCCCAACTATGTTTGCTTCTTCTAGTCTTCTTTTTTTCTTTTATCAGTCTTTTCTAGCTCCTCTTCCCTGACTACCTCTACCCTTTAGGATGAGGCAGGCAACCTCACCTTTCCCTGGGGTTATCGTGCTACAGAGTCATTGTCTATCTTACTATAACCATTAGATTTACGTGAAAACTACAATATTTAAAAATAATTGGTCAAACAGATAAGAAGCGAGTTTTTCCAAACTGACAAAATTTTCATGTAGTACTTATATCTTTATTGCAAAATAAAAATATCTGTACAAATTTTTCAAAAGAAATCTAACTGGTGTTTACAAAACAAGTCTTAAGTATGTTAGTGAATTGATAATTAATAAGTTTTTATTGGGGGTACAAGAGAAATATTTGAAGTTAATGCATTTATTCTTATTATAGGATATGTTAAATGAATGTTTTTTTTGCAATTACACTGGTATTCTGAAAAGTAATAATATTATTCTCTCTTCTACACATACATACACATATCATCATCATCAACATCTCTTATATTTCTCTATGATTCATTCATTTTTGAATAATATAATTTACTTTTACTTGTATTTAGATAGAGTTGTAGGGGGGCAAAATGTGCTACTCTCAGTGGGTAGTATAGCTGGAAAGGGGTGCCAATAGGGGCACCAATCAGATTGCCTGTATGATGCACACCTTGCCCACAAGCAAGGAAAGAAGTGTAGCTGGGGACTGCAAAAAAGGTTAAAAGCCATGAAAAAGCAGCATGGAGGGACTGTAGCTCCAGGGCAGACTGAATTCCAGAAGATTGGTATCCCAGGACATAACCACCTGGGGAAAGTGTGGTCCTTCGTTTGGAAAGTTAGAAAAACTTGGAGTTTGTATATCCTGGAAAGCTGGAATCTGTGTATGTTGAAGAAACTGGAGTCTGTGTATGCTGGAAGATTTGAAATCTTTGTACCTCTGGTAAGAGGATAATTTGCTGGGAAACTGGAATCTGTGTGACTCCTAGAGATTGGAAGTTGAACATGCTGGAAACTGGAAGTTGTGCCTCCCAGAAACTGGAAATTGTTAGGTGTGCCTCCCAGAACAAGGAGAGAAGATGCCATCTTGAACTCATACTTCTTTGTTTAAAACTCAGGCTGCAAGAAGATGCCATCTCAGAAATGTGCTTCTTTGTTTGGAACTTTATAAACTGGACAATAACTATGGTGGGATAACTGGTACTTGTGACTTCAGTGAAATGGTTTGTGTAGCTTGTAAATGAATTTGGAGTCTTGTAATTTTGCACGTGAGTGGAAGAAACCTGAGGAGGACTGGTTTAAGTATGGTTTCTCTCCTTGTTCAACTTTGATGACTGCTTTGCACCACCCAGTTTCATCACCATAAAAATGTGTATGACGGAAGGCAGATTTTATGGAAGGATGCTTGAAAGTTGGATAGAGGTTGCTTTTGAAAAAGACATTTGTAAGTGAACTTTTCTTTATAAGGGTTTATCCCTCACTACACAGGGGAGACCTAATCTCATCTATTTCAAAAGAGAAGGAAGAACTTAAATTTGCATGGGCTTGTTTATTGTGTTTTTCTTGACAACATAATTGATGGACCCTCTTATTTCCCTTCAATTTTTCTTGTCTTAGCTATTTAATATGGCATCTGAAGTCATGTAAATGACTTCAGTTATATGAAGTTATGCTGGGCTGCTTCCATTTATGCAGAGGGTATATGTTTTATTATTGAACTTCTTTGGACATTTCCCCCCTCTTATCAATCAGTCTAATGCTTGATTTTTTTTCCCAGAGCAGAATAATCCAGAGGAGTATGGTATTGTTAGGGGGTGCTACCCCCCTGGATGTCATTGTCTCCTGTTTAAGATTGCAGATTTCAAGGAAGGTATGCTAAAATGTGAGAATGGCCTTAATTAGAATTTCCTTTCAGAAAGGAAAGGGGGAGGAAGAAATAAAACAGTTTTTTTTTCTTTGTAATGTAATAATTCAGGAGCTGTTCCTGGAAGGTGGGAAAACAGAAAGAATATATAGAGTTTTGAAACAAAGAGAAGGGGGAAGATGGGAATTTAGATTGAGATTCAGGTTTGGTTTTAGCCATTTTGTAGGATGGAGATGTGAACCATGTGAGCTTGGCCTTGTGGCCAAGGCCTGGGGCCTGCAGCCTTTGGTGGGCCCAGACTGGCAGCATGTGTGCTGGAGGCAGTTAGGGAGTTTGCAGGTTTGAGCTCCGTGTTAAAGCTTGTTTTGCTGAGTTTGACTTGTGTCTGGAAGAGGCCGTGCAAAAGTTGTGCCTGAAAAGAAGGTGAACTTCGCTGGGTCTAGTACCATGAAGTTTCTTATACTATTTGGAGGAGGACGACAAGAGGACAGCATGGAGGAGCTGGAGCATGCCAAAGGAGCATGCCAAAGGAGTATGCCAAAAGAAGATGTCTTCAAACATGCAGTGATGAACCCTGACTGGCTGATTTTGGTGAGATGATCAGGACTGAGAGACTGAGGATTTTTAGGCAATCTGGGAAAGGACTTTGGACAATGTTGAGAAAGGTTTTGGACAATGTTAAAATAATCAGAGTTTTACTTACATGTTTCTTTTGTAGTAATTAGGAAATCACTTTGTTAGAAATAAATTAGTCTGCACTGATAGACTTGCTTTGACTTGGTATTTTGGTTTGAGAAGGCTGGGGATGGTGGAAAGAACCCATGAAGTCTAAAAGGGTAAATCGAGGCAAACTAGTTTAAAGTTTAAACTGTGTTTCTAAGTTTTTCTTTTTAGGTCTGAAAGAGGGGAAGAGAGCTGAGAGAAGCTGGTAGCTGATGTTTGCATACCAATGGTGAAGGTGAACAGTGAAAATGCTAATTAACTGTTTTGTAGCCTGCTTCCTAGTAACAAACACAGGCATAGGTGTGTCTAGTTCAAGTTAAAGGTAAATGCTATTGAACAGCTACTAACCTGCTTCATAGAGAGAAGCAGGCAAATATGTGTCAAGTTAAAGTCAAAAAGCCTTTTTTTCTTTTTACCCTGTTTCAGTATGATTTTCATTTGCAACCAGAAATATTCCTACAATGATTATTTATTACTGAAATATTCAAACTTCACAGTATTTGAGTAAGATATCACAAACAGCTATCTCCATGGGAAGAGGCTTGTGATGTCACAAGCCTAGGGCATAGGAAACCGACAAGCAGGAACTAGAAATTCAATATAATAAAATGCTATGCATTTCTATTGTTTGGTAGGCTACTCTAAGGTGTAGAAAATGTAAGGGAAAAAGAAATAATTCAATAGTCTTTCTCCAAGAACATTTCCTACAATGAAAATGGGAAAGATTTTTTTTTCAGTTCAACTTTTTATCAGTTCTGTTTTTGATAATTGGAAAGTTCATTAAATATTATTGAAATTTGGGTTATACTTGCACATTTAGACATGAAACCTGGTTTGACTGAAATATCCTCCTTCATATATTGTTTTTAATCTCTCATGTATTCTACTAAGATTATGTTTTCCCTTTTACACTTATAGAATTTCCCTTCTGCTATTTTATTCCCTTTTGCTTTTTACTAATCACAATACAACAGTATATGATCTGTGTTCTCTTTTTCTTTTAATTAAATGAGAACTTATATAAAATTAAGGTCAAAGTTCTACTAATGACTTTCTAAATTGTTCTGTTAGAAAACTGAAGGGTACCCGAAGGGCTCCCAAACCTGTACAATCTAAATAGGTTCTGGCAGCCACCTCATAAAGACAAAACATACTTTTATTGAATGAGAGTTCAATAGAAAAAAACTTTTCTTGAATTAGCATGCAATATAGAGAAGAAAGGATTAAAATTTCAAATAAAATGCACAAAGTTACTACCCTCTTAAGGATAGTAACCTACAATGGCTAATATCTCTGTGCCTCTAGGTCTTGTTGGGCAGTTTCTGTATCCCTAATTTCCATAGAGTGTGTAAAAGGGGAGAGCCTCTAGTCTGCACGCCAAAGGAAAATAATTGGCACTTTTAAAATCTGGCTTTTGCCCCCAGGCTCTTCCCACTTTTGGGGCAGCGGTAAGTCACAAGATTTATTAACAAAGGAAACCAAAAATCACTAACACCACAAGTGGCAATTATCTTACCCCACTCACTGTTTAGTTCAAATAACCACAAAACACATGTCCAAGGTGGTGCCCTTTCACCCCTCCAATCTAAGGCAGGCATCCCACAAAGTCCATTCTTTCAATAGACACAAATTCCAAGTTTTAAGCTTCAAGTTTTCCAAATCTTCCTTTTGCTCCTGTCTCAAGCTTTCCAAGCTGCTCAGTTTCTCCAAGATTGTTCAAAGTTTTCCAGCAAATACTGGTGTATAATTAATTTCTACAAATCCCTGACTTTTTCCAGGTACCAGCTTTCAAACAAAAGAAGCCTTTTTCTTTTTCTTTTCCTTTCCCCCCATGCGCCTCC
>PVHY01005812.1:0-36182 GCA_004024945.1 Uropsilus gracilis | reverse complement strand
CCACCATTCCCTAGCAACCAACTATAGTGGCCTAACACTCTCTCCTTCATGCTTCCCATTTCTTCTCCTGTGTGCAGTCTTTTCGTCAGATCCCACCCAAAAGGGCAGTTATGGTGCCCAATCCTACTTTCAATTATGTCACTACTAGGGGCCCTGGCTGTCCATCCAACTAAGTTGTTCACTATCAGTTTTATCTCATAATAGAGAGTCCTTTCCGCTTACAACCTAGCAATGCAATCATGCACTAATCTGCATCTGCTGGTTTTTTGTTTGTTTGTTTGTTTTTTTACATTGCCCTCTTGACCTAGAAGCTGTAGTTACTTTTGATGGTTGCTAATCTCTGGTTTGCATTTCAGCCTATGTTAAAAATTCATTTTAAAGTACTTCTTTATAAGATTTAGTCATCTGTTTTCTTGACTGATCCTTGAGTAATAAAAGTATATCAATTAAAGTTTGTGCAAACTTAGAACATGACTAGCTGAGTTAAAGAAGAAAATGTTTAAAGATGGAAAAGTCGAGTCCCTATCTTGTTGATCAAAGTTGCTTAATCGGAAAACTAAAAGATTGTGCAGTGATTTTATTTAGATGGTATCTCTCCCTGACACCAGAATAGCAAAATCATCTGAACTTTTGCCATTGTCAAGTCAAAATTCTCTAAGATGAAATAATGCCAAGATTCCTCTTCCTTTCCCCAAATAGAAATATCTTAAAATTGATGAAATACAAACAGACATGTCAGTTCCAGAAAACCAGGAGCTACCAATGTTGTGTAAAGACACATTGAATATCTTATTTTTGTGAACTAAAGGAAAAAATAAACTATGAGTGAGGAAAACTTAGAAAATAATTAAGAATATAACATTAAAATAACAAAAGAAAAACTAAAGATTACTTATTGAAATGAACCAAATAGTTGTATTTCATTTTAATTCCCATTATGAGGTATAATCATACAATATATTCAATATTATTTCAAACTTCATAACTTTATGGATTTTTGTTTTGTGACCCAACATATAAACTTCCTTGAAAACATTCTATATATGCTAGAGAAAAATGTGTACTCTGATTTTAGGGGAATGTAAAGTCCTGTAAAAGTCTACTAGTCCATCCAATATAATTCCTCATTTAAGGCTCTTGTTTCCTTATTGACTTTCTGTCCATTGATATAAGTTGGGTATCGATGCCTCCTACAGATTTGTTTTGTAACGAATATCTGTGTACATTAATTAATACATAGGTATTTTGATGCTCTTTCTTTTGGTGCATGTATATTGATTAGTGTTATATCTTCCTGCTGTATTAGTCTCTTAATCATATATAGTGTTCAAACCTGTTTTATTACGTTTTTCAACTGGAAGTTTGTTTTATCTGACATAAATATATCTTTCCTTACCTTCCTTATGGGTCCAATTTACCTGTAGAATTCTTTTCTACCCAGTTACTTTGAACCTGTGTTTATCTCTGGATCGCATGACAGTCTCCTGGCGACAAACGGTCTATACTTTGGATCCAATTACCCCACTCTGTGCCTTTTGGTTGTCAAGTTCAATCTATTTACATTTAGAGTGAATATTGCTATACGGTTATTTGCTACTCCCATTTTTTCTTTAGTTTGCTGGTTTTATCTATCCATTTCATTGTTTAATGTTTTATGGATTTTCTTTGCTTAGATTTGGATCAGTGTGTCATTTCAATATTTATAGAGGGGATGTCTAGTGTTTGAAATTTCCTTCAGCTTTTGTTTGTCTAGAAAGGTGTCTGTGTTGAACTGCCCTACCCTCTATGTCAATCAGCATCTCTTCTCTGTCTCTGTTGAACTATCCCAGCCCTGTCGCTAATTGTAAGGGTAAATGAGCCTGTTTATGACACCAATTGTAGTGCATGCATCAGGCCAATCCGCGTATGTTCTTTATTGGTTCTAGCAGTTACACAGACACATCAGGCGGACCCAAGGCCAGGAAGGCTGGAAGGCAGGCAAGCTCCCCTCCCCCCAGGAATCTTTACACTCTGGATGTTTGCTCTTTCACATTTTTTTCATGTTCTCTCATACTAGTGCTCTCTGTGCCCCTGAATTTGTGCTCTCTGTTCTCTCTCTGTGACCCTTAATCCCCCTCTCCTAGAACCAGGTGTGCACATTTATATATATATATATAAAAATATAAATGTATATAATTATATAAAATGCATATAATATATACTATATATAAAAATATATATATTTACATAACTATATAAACTCTGGGCATCCCTTTAATTAGGTTTTCTGAGTTCTCTTGTATTTCATTAACTTATATTTCTTAGATCTGATGAAGGGATAATCAATCCTATTCCTATCTATAATATGCTATCTGTTTGATCATTGTCTCTGACATGCTGCTGTAAAAGTGGTAGTCTGTAAGAACCAGGCCCTGCTTCTGCCTCAGCTGGGGCTTATCATGTCAGGTCCCCTTGACAGGGCCTATTGCCTATTAAACATCCTGCCAGGATGAATTTGGTTTATGTTTCTTCCAGGAACCTGAACAGGGCATGGTGGGTGAGGTCTTTTGGAGTCAGCTGCAGTAGACCTGCTTCCTGGTCCTATGTCAAATATTGTTGAGTTCTTCCGGGTTTGGCCATGATGCTGGGTGCTTTCAGGACCCCTTTAGACTTGTTGATTTCTGTTGGAGTCTTAATTCTAGTGGGACTGTTTTCAGGGCCTTCCCTAAGATTGATTGATATCTACAAAGGCATACTACACTACAAAGGTATGCTTGCAGGATCCTCCTGGGAGCTTGTTAAAGTTTACAAAAGGTTTATTTTGACAAGTACACTTTGAAATACTGTCCAGTGATCACTGAGTTCTGCTAAGTGTTGGTAGGGCTCCTTTCAGGATCTACCCTGGATTTTAGGGAGGTCTATACTGATTTATATATATTTTTTTTACTTTGGAGGTTTTGCTTTCAGATTCTACTTGGAGCTGCTGAGGTCTGCTGAAGACTATTGCACATAGAGCTGCTTCCAAGCCCTAGCTTGGAGTACATTGTAGTCTGTGCTGAGGTTTTGAGGGCATAATGTGGTGGGTGTCCTTTCCAGATCCTCACTTGTGGCTTGGGGTTTGCTGCTTCTTACAGGAACCACAGAGTCACTGGGATTGATTTTACCCACATGGATGGTCTGCCTGCTTTGCCCATTCCTCTGTTAGTTGCCCTCAGCTTTCCTGACATTGCTTCTAGCTTATGCTATAATCATCTATTTTTGTTTAAAAGTTTTTGAATTTATTGTGCTGAAACATAAACTCAGCACCGGTGGAGGAGGTGAATGGTAGGTCTCACACTGCTGTCATCTTGCCTTTCCCCTTCAGTTGTTTTATAAAAGTAGAGTATCAGTTATCAAGCTCCCACAGGTGACTAAATATAAAAACAAAACAGAACAATGCAACATAAAACCAGCTATCTTTGAGAAATAGTAAATACTATTACTGTTATAGACAGAATTCTACTATTGATTCACACATACATTATTTCTTTGTACGGACTTGGTCAAAGCAGTGAACTTTTTTACTGTGTCACAAATGTATCTTAAGATCTTCATTAAAATCAGCTTGAGGTAATGCATGAGGGACAACTGCAACTGATTAACATATTCACTCTGACATTTTATTTGAAGTTCTTCTATGTGCAAGGTAGTGCCATAAGTCCTGAAATATAAAAAAGAAGGAAACAAAATGCTAACTCTAAAACTTCCTAAAACGAAAATCTGAGTCCACTGAACATATTTCATTATTAATTATCCACCAAATTTATTTTGTTGGTCCTAATATTCTTCAGTTATGAGACTTGATGGACGTAGAAACTGTGATCTTAAAGGATTCTTGCTTTACCAGTGTAAAGTCACCCTGTAAAATATATGTTAGATGAAAAATATTTGAAAATCCTTATATTTCTATTGAAAACATTATATATTGTACTTGTTTGACATTCAAACTAAAGTATGGAAGAGTACTGATTATGATTCTAGAGTACTTTCTAGAAAGAGTAGATATTTAAAAATTATTCACTAATTTTTATAATCAATTTTTTTTTTCTATGGTAAAAGATTCCAAGAAAGTATTTGGAACTATTCTACTCTATTTGATTTATAATTTTCTTAGAAAAAAAATCCTTGCAAATATTCTCTATTTCCTCTTTAAAATATATTAGCCAATGCTTCTGCATAATAATAGGTTAGTCTTCAAGATACTCTGCATTTCTACACTTACTGAGTGTATGTATATGTATATGTTCCCAAACCTGTATGTCTGTAGAGATTTTATGATTACAAAATGTAATTAAACATTACATAAATAAAAAATATACATCAAGATACTGATTCTCTGTAAACTAATAATTAGGTTATCCTGGAAAGATTTTATAACTATCAGTTGCTATTTTTTTTTGAACAATACTATTTAAGCTAAGATTATTTTATTGAGGAAAGTATTAAAAATCTAAAAATACTGTATGTTCATATTTCTTTTGAAGCACTTTTAAGTCCTTTATAGTTTGAAAGTTGTTAAAACATTAGTCTGATTACCAAGTATATGCACTGGGGAATAATCTTGATTCTATACAAAAATATTGGTGAATAAATGTATGTTTGTAACTTTCTAACTGAAGTAAAATATTTGAGATTTATTCCATTGAACTTCAAATAACCAAGTAACCACAAATTTTATGAAATAACTAAGGTTTTACTTTAGCTTTCCAGGTAAAAATATTTTCTCATTACCTTCTACAAAGTTGAAAGTATGTTTTCTTCATCTTTGAATCTGGTACCTTACATGTTAATGCCATTTAAGTAATATTTGTTGAATAAATGAAGTGATAAGTATGTCAAATGAATTGGGTCATTGTCATTTTAGAGCAAACTAAAGAAAGTTCATTTTTAGTAAATAACATTGTAAAACATTATGCTTATTGGTTTATAGTTATTAACTAACTTCAATTCTCTTTTACTTCCATCACTTTTAATTGAATACCTTCATTGTTGTCCTAAATTAAAGATTAAAATGGAAATTAAGTCTTTGAAGATAAACTTGTCCGACAATATTAGATATATTATAAAATATTACACGATATTACAAAATAGCACAAAACATATTTATTTAAGATGCTTTTTATACAAAATTCAAGTGATTTTGTTTATTCCACCACCTATAAAAATCTTTTATCAAGTCAGTAAGTGAACTTTTTAAAAATTTTCATTTTTTACAAGATTTGTAAGGTTTCTACATACCTGTTTACTTAAAATAAATGAAAGTTTTGCAAAGTCCATGAATACAGCATTCCAATCAAAATGTATTTCTTGGCACTTCCAAATATCCAAGGGAAAATATGTCTGCCATTTCACAAGAAGCATAAAATTTCATCCTAATTTTCAGGTAAAATACCAATGTAGCTGACATGTGTTACTAATCAGATGATATTATATATGATAATAGTTTTCCCTTTGTGATTAAGAGTAATATGCTTCAATAGTTACCACACTATGCATGAGGATACCATCTTTTTACATGCACAGAGGTGTTTAAGTATTGCATCTGAAAACTACAAAAAGTATTGAATGTATATGTGGTTACTAATTGAAGTAACTGCCATGTGAATTTCTGGTCACTACATCTGTATATTTCTCTAGACTGCTCTCAGTGCCGGATGTTTCACCATCTGATGACTTATGATGCCACAAGGTATTCCTGACAATCCTAGGGAGGATGCAGCCCTCAGGTTAAATTTGTCCTGTAGCATAATGGTGAGAACAAAAAGGAGACAGTTGGTTGACCAAAGAAACACTTTCCTGAAGACCTCTGCAACTTCTCCCTACATGATAGACACACAGAAGGAAAATCAACTTCTTCCCAGGATCATAAATGTTGTTATATTTAATAAAATTCTCTAATATCAGACCATTTTTTGCAAGTTTTTAATCTTTGAACTGCCCATTACACTGCCATTGGTGACTATTTTCAATATTTTGCATAACCATATTTTGCTATTTCTAAACTTTTAATTTCATGATGAATATTTGATTCATTGCATAGTCACTGTTTTCATGAAGCATACTTCTTTAATTCTATTAAAATTTTATATCTACATGTATTTAAAAAATATATGACCAATCTGTTCATATAGTTCTGGTAACATCTTTACTGAAAGGTTGTCTCTTTTAATATTTCACTTTATGAATATTTAATGGGTACTCTTATGTGTCAGACACTACTCTTGGCATAGAGGATATGGCAAAAAATAAAATAGAAAAGCAGTAGTTTTGCTTTCAACTGTTCAATTACCATCCCCCTCAATTTTGATTAGACAATATTACCAATAATATATGTTGAGAGAGAAAGGTAGAGAAATCACATTCACATAACTGTTATCATAGTTTATGCTATTAATTTTTATCTTTTTTAGTAGTTAATTTTTTTTACTGTTCATAATTTAAATATTAAAATTTACTGGAGGGATTTATAAAGATTAATATGTATCAAGTTAGGTATAATCTGAGATTTTAGGCACCCACAGAGATCTTGGAACATATCCTCCATAGATAAGTGAAGGGATACTTGCTTGAACTAGGTTCAAGCAAGATTGCACTACACTGGAGGAGTTCATAACCATTGAGTATATGCATTCCAGTGACATAGTATAAAGTCAACACCTATGTGTTTTAGAAGAATACCAAGAACATGAGATGTGACTAAGGATGATGACAAAGTATAAAGTCAACGCCTATGTGTTTTAGAAGAATACCAAGAACATGAGATGTGACTAAGGATGGTGACAAAGTGATATTCCTTGTAGAAGAGGATAACTTGACTCTTCAAGGCAATGGCTTCAGTAGCACAATTGGGATTTTTAGTAGGTAAAGTTAGATATTCTCTTGTTGACAATCTCATTACTGAAGAATAGAAACAGCTGTTATAGTTGTGAGAGCAGCCTCCTCTCTGGTGCTTCTTCTTCAAGGGATCAAACACCCTAGAATCTAGAAACACGTATGGGCCTTAGTAACATGACCATGGCCATCTCCTGTCTTTTTTGACTGTCATGCATGAGCATGCTCCTGACAACTGCCTATCACCTTAGCTAGACTCTCCTCCTATACATCATTTCCTCTCAAAGTTCAAGTGAGATTGACTAAACAGACATAGATATTGAATGGGTTATGCAAATTCTTTCTCTTCCCAATTCCAGCAAGTTACTTGGTCTTCATTTTTCTGTGTCCACAATAAACTTTTATCTCAAAACAGGAAATCCCAAATTAGGAAAGCCCCAGGCTTTCCAGAGCCTTTAAGCTGCCTCATTTGGAGTATCTAGGAAATGCAGGGACATTTAAAGTTTAATAGCTGAATTTTAATTCCTATACTGTTGGGCTATATTTGAGGCCTGCATGATGAGAGTGGACCATTAATGATGGTCTCTTTCAGGTCCTGCTGAGGTTCTGTGAAGGTAAGTCATGAGAATGTTTGTATATTGTTCCAAGTTATAAAGTTGCAAGATTTGGTTAGTGAAGAGTAACCAAGAACTGGAAAGTTAACACAACTAGAAGTTCCAAAGGGTGACTGGTAGAGAATAGCCTATTCAAGTAGTTTTAGGGTTAAGATGGGGAAAAGTCTTACCATTTCAAACTAAACTATATCATGTGGAGCATGCAGCAGACATGATTACAAAGCTAATGGAATCCGTCTTTTCAAATGTTACAATCCTCAACCTAAATAGATGATTTCACAACATTTTTAATACTTCTGAAGCATTAAGTTGCTTATTTATTACATTGTTCAAAGAAAAATGATGTATAAGGGATAGGGTTCAAAGGTCTAGGGATTGCTACCATCTCTGACAGAGCCTGACTAGGGTCAGAAGTTGTCTGAAGCTCAAGCCCAGGATGTTAAGACATCATTTTATATCTCATTTATGAAGCAGAGATATAAACAGGAGAGAGGTCTGATGTGGTTTTATATTCTAGTGATCCTGTCAGTTTAAAGCTAAGTTAAATAATAGCCAATGCCACAGTGGGACTTTCTAGGCTCAGAAAGAAGCTATCATGTTATTTTTCTTGTGTCTTCTACTTTGCTCCATTGAAAGGAAAGTTTTAGTATTTTCTGGCTCTCTAATGCTTACTACTAGAGAAAAACCAAAGTATCTGTATATTTATGGAGAAATAACGAAATAGAATGTAATAAAATCTTAAAAGACTTAGATATCAGACCTGAAACCATAATATACATAGAGGAAAATTTGGGCAAAACCCCCCATGGAAGGGATTTCCAGAAATCCCTTTCTGGAATCATCTGTAGAAGGCAAAAAATTGAAGGAAAACATAGACAGATGGGACTACATCAAACTAAAAAGCTTCTGAACAGCAAAAAAGACAACAGAAAAAAACTAAAAGAAGCTCAGCCGAATGGGAAAAATTTTTGCCCTCCACAAGAGTGATAAGGGTTTAATAATGCAGATCCACAAGGAACACACACAACGAAACAAAAACAAAACAAGAAGCCCAATCAAAAAGTAGGGAGAAGAACTAAAAAGACAAATGGCCAACAGGCACATGAAAAATAGTTCAATGTCACTAGCAATCAGAGAAATGCAAATCAAAACCACTTTACACCAGTAAGAATGTCCCACATCAAAAAAATAGTTAACAACAAGTGCTGAAGTGGATGTGGAGAGTAAGGAACACTTTTACCCTGCTGGTGGGAATGTAAACTGGTCCAGGCCACTCTGGAAAACACTATGTACATACCCTCAAACTAATGAATATGGAATTACCATTTGACCCAACACTCACTTTTCTGGGAATCTACCCAAAGTAGACCTCAGAGTGGATACAAAAGGATACCTGTGATTGGATGCTTATTGCAGTGCTATTTATAATTGCAAGGACATGGATACAATCCAAATGCCCCAGAACAGATGAATGGATGAAAAAGATGAGGTATATATACACACAATTACTCATCAATTAAAAATGACAAATTTGATGAATTTATGGAAACCTGGATGTACCTAGAAGAAATCATACTAGCAGAAATGAGCCAGATAGAAAAAGGCAGAAACCAAATGGTTTCACTAATATATGAACCACCAAATGAAAGTACACAACGGGAGGGTGGGGGCCAGTTAGAGTAGTTGGGAGGGGACGTGGTGGGTGACCCCCAGGGATCAAAATGATTTGAAATATATATATATTTATTTAATTTTAATTTTAAATATATATATTTAATAAATTATTAAAAATTTAAAAATAGAATCATTCTTTTTTTAAAAAGTCATCCTTAATCTTATCAGCAAAAGTTAGACCCTGTTAATATTTGATATTCTTATTCCCTTCCTGTATTTTTTCATTATTTGAACTTTAACAAATACATAATTTCACAGCATGATTCTATAACATTAAAAAAAAAGTATAACTGATGCAACTAAATCATCACATACCCAACACTTTAATAATTGTGTTAGGTTCCATGCAACAAGATCTACTTATTAAATCACCTATTGTTGGAAATTTAGATCATTTCTAGCTTTTCTAAACTGTCTGATATTATGGTGAGTAAGCATTTTAAAATTTCTGATACTTTCAAGTTTTATATACCTCCAGAAGTAAAATATCACATGAAAGTTTCCGGAAAAAATGCATGATTATCATGTTCAAGGAAATCTTTCAGCTTCTAAATGTCATAGAATAAAAATGGCAGGTATCAAAATGTTTCATTGAGTTTAACTTCTCTTCTGTAGAAACTTCATATGCATAAAATTAAAAATAAAATGTATGTACTTTCTATTGTTAATATGTGTTTTATTAGTTCAATTTACGGACTTCAGAAACAAAACTAAAAGCATAGAAGGAAATCCCCCCTCTCCTACATTGAGAAAAATCCTAGATTCCTCTCCATGTGTCTCCAACCAATTGATTACTAAATTCTTCACTTAATGTGTTACTTTAATCAGCCCTCCTCTGTAGATTGTACTATTATCTTTTTATCAAATATGACTAATTCTACGTTGCTTCCTAAGCTCAATTTTATTACCTTGATTTTTGATACACAATCAAAATATCTCAGTCCTTGCCAGTATTTCCTTCTCTCATATTTATCTACAGCTTCTTACCTCATTAAATTTGTTATACATTATTTCCAAGTTATTTTTAATTCACTAGTAAACAACTATAGTTTTTCCATTAATTGGGTGTGCCCAATTCTGTTTGCCCATTACCCTTCTTAATTATCTTATAGGGCATAGTTGTGATTTCATCACTAAGTTTTCCCTTATTTCTAAGTGATATCATGACTTATTCCTTGACTATTCAGGGTAACTTTTAAGAGCTAATTCCCATTTCTCCTCAGCATGTTTTTAGGGGTGGATAGGAGGTCCTTTGTATGTGTTAAATCCATCTTATTTTCATATATCAGTCTGAGGATAAAAAGAATACACAGAGGAAAGATTAATATTGAGGATGCTGAGGAAACTAAGTTGAAAGTGCATCCTACTTTGGTAGTTTCAAATATATAAGCCAATTAGATATCTTATTGCTTAAACTAATTTGGGATGTGTGTGTTCTTTTCATATTTGTAAATGAAAAGCCTTAAATGGTTAAAGTAAGTATGAGCTGTTTATGCTACTGTTTGCTGTACAAATACCTAAAAGTTAAAGGCAATAAAGTTATTTCTAAGATGGTTTTAGGTTTGTTGTTCATTTCTTCCCACAATTGGCTTGACTGAGACTAGAAGATCTAGGAATGAATGCTAAATCCTGGAGAATTTCTTTCCACATGGTTTTTCAGCCTCCAGGAGGTTCACTTTTAGCTTGTTCAGACAATGACAAGGGTTCCTAGCAGCAGGAAAGGGCAATACCTTATAACCAACACTGTTCACAGGTCTCCTAACATTTTCTTGACTAGAGTGTCATGCAACCATTTTGCAACCACACCAGGCCAGGCCTATTCATTTTTGACTAGGGCAAACAGAAGAATATTCTTGGATCTTATTTTATATGGTTTTATTTTGAGACAGGGAGCACCATACACACAAGCAGACAGAGAGAGAGATTCAAGTTCAGAGAGGTCAAAGAGCAACTGCTCCCACCTAGACTCTTCACACTGTTAAATGCCCTTGCCACACAACAGCAAGTTATAAGGTGAATTTTGACTTTTTTAGATCCAAATGGTCTGTAGGAAAATACTCCATCTCTTGATTGGAGAATTTACAAAGTCACACAGCAAAAAGTATGTATAGTAGAAGAAGAATTTGTGGTCATTTTTGGAATGTACCATAAATTCAATGAAAAAATAAAACTAGTGGATATGAGCTAGCTCACAGTATATCCTGACATGAACTTAAGCATTATGGACATGTGCATATATAATTTTGCAAGATTATATATAATCTTGCATTTATGTGAAATATAAATTTCATAGGATTTATATTAAAGAACATATCCATTAGATCATTCATTCAGAAGAAAAGAATGCTTTCAACAATCAATTCTTTATATGAGTAAATGTATGCCATTCAGTGGTTTTATTTATACTAAAAATGATCACATTTTATGTCTACTCCCATACCTTTCCACCATAGTTTATTATTTTAATATAATATTTTAAATAGAAATGCAATTTAATTACTATACCATTAGTCATAAAAAAATTTGATGCAATGTCTAGAAGCATGAGAATTTGTGTTTGAATATTTCTCTCTCTGTCTTGATTTCTTTAATTGTACATGGTGTTTTCTTGGTGTGGATGTGATAGGGAGTTCTACTTTATGTTTTTAATTTCTCATGAAGATAGTATACTTAGGATGTCAGGTTTTTTTTATAGCTTTATGTGATTTGTAGCACACATTCATCAAATATTATTATTTTCTTTATCTCCAAGTTAGTTAATACATGCATATTTTGGAAGCTCTTGTGAAATAAGGACCACATTCTTTATGCCATTCTTTTTTGTGTGTTGTTAGTCAATCTAATAAGTTCCTAGATTAGTGATTTGTACTTTAGTTCCATAGGAATGCTGTAATAATATAGTAAAAACTAAGTAGTTTAAAGCAACAAAAATATATAACCTCATAACTCTGGAGACCAGGAGTTCAAAATTAAGGTGTGGAAAGGACTGACTTCCCTCTGACTTCCCTCTGAGACTTATTGGGGGAATCCTTCCTTGCCCTCTCCCAGCTTCTGGTGATTTACCAGCAAGCATTGGTCTTTCTTAGTTTCCAGCTGCATAGCACCAATCTCTTTCTTCATCCTTGCATGACATTTTCCCTTTGGATTTTTTTTTTATTTTTATGTATACATTTTTGTATGTATTTCACATCACTGCCTTTTAAAAAAGGTACCAATTATATTGTATAGTATGATTTCAATGTAACAAATTATATCTAGAATGACCTTATCAATCACTAAGGAAATTCATATTCCAAGGGGTTGGGAATATTTTGGGGGCTTAGGAATCCAATACATCATTTTTTTCAGGGCACATAATTCAACACATAACTGTAAGTGAATAACAGATATTTGCGAACTGTCTAGGACATTTGGCATAATCAGCAGGCAAGGACCTTTGTTAGGTTCTTTATACATTTCTACAGAGTCTACAAAAGAAATGTTAACCTTGTAGATGGTTAAGAAAAAAATAATATCAGATAAAAAAATTATTTGTGAAGTTCAACACATCAAAAAAAGTGTATAGGGAAATGTTCATCTTCATTAGTAAAAAACTATAGGTGAATTAATATCATAGAAATAAGATATTTTAATTTACAACAGAGAACTAAAAATAGCACATTCTTATATTGTTTTGCCATTTCAGTTTTCACCTTCTAGAAGGTTATATCACTGTGATTTGATATATTACAATGACTAATAAACCACCACAGAATGTTGTTACTTTTTTAACATGTTTAAATGTTGCAAGTTTGCAAAATTTGTGATTTTCTATTTATTTTTGTAAATAAATTCACCAGAGAACACTAAGATTCAAGATGAAGTAACTATTTTTGTTCTTTATATCAGCAGCACTTAAGATATCTCTGGTTATCAGGTGTTCAAAAATAATCGATTGGTTGATTGGCTAAATGAATAAGTAAAATAGGCTCAAGTTTACCTTTCCAAAGACTATAGAAAATATTTGTTGTTGTCTTTGCTTAAAATATCTATTTACATATAGGCTAAATTAAAATATTAAGTAATTATTCATTGCTGAAATATTTAAGATTGCTAAGTAAAACATAAGTAGGATTAAAAGGACATTGTTTATCTACCTAAATAAATAAACAAACTGGTTTTTAATGTCTTAACAGGGCTCAATTGCATGCAAACATTAGCATGTTAATTACAATTAGTATTTATGTACTTATTATATGAACTCTTTCTCTTGGACAGACTTAAAGTAACCCCATTCCACATTACTATAGATACTTGAAAATTATGATACCAAATTTTGTATATGTGTTTTATATAACCTCAATTTATATTGACTCATCTTTTCTACTTTGAGTCTCATTTAGCATCCTGTATACACTGAAATTAAAATAAGATATATTTTACACACACACACACACACACACACACACACACACACACATGGGCCAGAGTGACACTAATTATTCCTCTTTAGTTCTGAGTAAGTCATATTCTCTTTAGGATTTATGGAATCACCTTCCTAATCCATGCTGTTAAAAATAAATTAACTTGCTCTTATGTTTTAGAAAATGTCTAATTATTTAATTATCTCTGTTATATGAATAAAGCTTTGGTGAATTCCCTTCCTAACATTATCAACCTCTTCCTTTGGGATAAGACTCATTTGAATATACAGCAAATTCATACACATGCATCACATGGACACACACAGATCCACACACACGCACGGCACAGATATATAATGTTACAAAGCATTTTAATTAAAACTATGGAGAATATGTTGTTGGGTTTTAAAATCTTCTTCCTCTGAGAATGACATAAAATTGTGATACATACTCCAGTGAGACACCCAGCAAATGCTAGCTTTCTGTCATTTTCCTGAGATCATGCGAGAGTTCATCTCTAGTCCCTGGTTGGGTTCTTGCGGGAATAGAAATCCCACGCTCTTGGTTTGACATCAGTGCCATTTACAAATGTTACCATGGTGATCACCTATGCAACATCACTAACCCTTCTCACAACAGCTCAATTTGAGATTCAAGTTTCATGTTTCCATGATTATGGGAGGGTAATTATTTCATTACTCAGGGGAAGAAGATTTAGGAGGTAAATAGCTCTTCATTAAATCTTAAATGATTCTAGTTGTTTTAGGCCACAGAAATGCCAAATATTAAAGTGATAAAATTCAAAAGAGTAAAACATGACTGGGAATTGAAAAAAAATTCAATTTTTGTGTAGCATAACCATAAATATTATTTCTCTAGCGAAAACATCTTGCACAAAGTACAAATATATTGTGTCAATAATTCATGATTTAAAATAATTTCCATGTAAAATAAATGCATGGGGATGTTTATGTATATTCTTGAGTAGAATATACACAATTCTTGAATAGAAATTTCTATAAAGAAAGGGGTTTTATGAACTGACCTGGCTTGGGAGGAGTTATTGCATCTTTTTTTTTAAATATATATACCTAAATAAGAATTTTATTTTAAGGAAAGAATTCACATTGTATATCTTACCCTTTTGTAAAAATTTTCTTTTTATTATTGATGCTTGAAGATTATGCAGATAAAAATACTAATGTAAAATATTTTCAAAATATACTTTATGAAATGTTACAGGATAGTTGTGAATTAGATTTATTTGGAGTATATTTTCAATATAACAATAAATAGCTATTCATGTTGTGCTGCCAGATTAGAGTATAGCAGAGGTGTTGAATGCAACTTAGTTGGCACTATGAAGTATCATAAAAAATTTTAGGTCAAAATTGTTAAGCTGATCTATATTGTATAAGTTATATCCACAATAATACACAATTTCTAACTATGCTGTTTTCCTCCTAACAAAGTTTTTTTTTTGTATTTGTTCCTTCTTTTTTCTCTGTTATAGCTTGCAAAAAGTCTATTAGAAATATAAAAAGAAAATTAAATTTATGTGAAAGAGTATCTTTTACATGTGACAGAGGGTATGCAGTTCAACATTACTTGTGTAATAGTTGAATAAAATGTGAACTTAGAGAGAATGAAGAGAAAATTAATTATAACCATTTTCTAGAAGAAAAATAATATGTTTTAAGTTCACTTTCCCTTTTCTTGGTCTTTTTTATTTTACAACATAGCATTAATTTACTTGTAGTTATGACAGGGTTTTTTTTTTTTCTTTAGTTTGGTAGAAGGAAAATTAGTCAGAATTGATAATTGGAAGTCTCACTGATTGAGTAATTAATTAATTAAAATTATTCATTCATAAACCTCTGGAGAGGTGGGATGGGAAGGTTAAGAGGTTTAGAGTAGCTGTAGTCTTTAGTGCTACTTTGCTTATTATTTATAAGCCATCCATCAAAAACTCAACTAGGTATTTCAGTTTGCACATCTTTCAAAAATTAGAGACTGCAAGATGGACAGCCACAAAAAATAATAGGCATTACCAAACAGATATAATCCGTAGAAACATTCAATGAGCATTAGATTTTTAAAAGCCAGATCCAAAGTTTTAATATAAATAATGTCCTGAAGTGTAGGTACCACTGAGGGAATCACAAATCACTGTAAAAACAACTTAAATAGAATAATTACCAGTGAACTAATCAAATTTCCTTATCACTTATCCCACACAGAATTTCTTATGGGTCAGCTGTCTTTTCAAGGAACTTATTTCCAGATTTCTTGACTAAAAATCTTCTCCACCTAACATCTCCATCATACCTCCCAACCCCAATTACAGGATATTATTGAAGGGATATACATAATTCTAATTACTTTGTAAGCAAAGCAATTTAGACATCTTCAACTCCAAGAGTACCACAGCAAACTCATAACCTTTAGAACAATGTTATAGCCAGAGTTGAGATTGTTCAGAGAAATGTCCAGAGAATTGTTATGTGGTCTGCCTGAAGGCCCATTAATCATTTCTATTTCATTCTATGTACCCTTAATTACCAGGTTCCACTTAACAATCTGGGACTGGGCCCCAGGTAAAAGAACTGATACTGGGAGTCTACATGAGTATCTGGACAAGAAGAGGGAAAAAATAGAAGGAAATGAAAAGTTCTTAAGTGCCAACATGGCATTTCTTTATTCTTACAAGCTACTACTGGAGATTTTACTGTTTTTACCTTGTATAGGATGGAAACTGTAATGAAACCAAAAAAAGTTCTTTGAGAAAGAAATACTGTAGGTATGTACTAGATACTACATAGTTTAGTGAAGAAAGAGATGAGATAAATGGCAGCAGTTTGAAGGAGACCAAGGCTTCATATTTTGACTTTTTTCCAAATAATATAATAAATAATATTTATCCACTACCAAACAAAACACTGAGAGAGGGGTAACAGCACTGTACATTCACTTAGTGTGAATTAATGGCTACTAACATGTCTCATGAGCTGAAGGATTTATTAAAATAACCTCTCAGTTTCATTTTGTGCTAATAACTCTACCAACTACCTTAATTAATTGCCCAAAAACTGTTAATAACCATGTCATCATAGCCCATCATGTAAATGAGCTTTAAAAAGTAAAATCTGAAGAGCAATCTTGCCATTCATTTATCTGAACTAATTATAATGTAGAAATAATTCTCACAGCAGGTGAAAACTGAGAAAAAGCGTGCTTTTGCAGGAAAGCAAAACATTTTAGATTTTGACATCAAAATTTTGGAAGAAACAAAGAGCTTCATTTTCTGCAAAGTAGAGTATTTTAAGTTTGTTATTTTTGTTAATCACATTTTTAATGAACTATTTGTAAAAAATCAAGAAGATATTGATGATTATGCTACTACATTTTTAAATGTTGATCAAATATAACATATTTTCATGAAGAAATTATTTCTAGAATCAATATAGTAATTAAATATTTTATTTGAAAAACAGTGGATTGGTGGATTTAGGACCACTAAAATTTGTAACTATAAAATGTTGACTATCATTTCTTAAGGCAGTCTGGTACAGTCAAAAGACAATAGATAACAATTCACATTCTGATGCCACTTCTTGGTGTGTGAGTTTGGATGTGTTATTTTTTATTCTTTTTTTTTTTAATTTTTCTCTTTTATTTTTTTTTAAATTAATAGATAAATGGTTGCTGGGATGCCTTCCCCCCACCCAACCCCTGATGGCCTGTTCATTCACTCAGCCTCCTCTCTCATTGTTTGTTGATTTATGTTGAGTCCATTGGTTTCTCTTCCTTTTCTGTGCCTGTGTGTATTTGACAAGTGAGGGACTGTGTTCTTGGTACATGGCATTCTGGCATGAAGGATTGTAGTTTTAGCTTTGCGTTGGGCACTCTGTCCATGCTCATTTGAGGTTTAACCATGTCTTCTCATTTCTGGCTGCCCATTCCAGTCTATTCTCCCTGTATATCCGTTGCCTCTTCATCCCACAGCTCTGCCTTCTGGCTTGGGGGGCCCTGCTACCAGTCGTTTTTCTGTAATGAAATTTCTCAGTGAGGGTAGGCATCCACTAATGGCCTTTATAGATGATCTCTACTCTCTCCCTTTGCAGATTTGTTGTAGAGTCAATTCCCTAACTCTGTGGACTTCCTCTCCCATGGTATGTGGAGGGGTTCCTTGTTTTCTTGAGTGGCATATCCCAAGATGCGGTCTTGGTTCATCCATTCCTGAGGAGTTTGTAGGTACACTTCAGTGATAGGTCTTCACCATGGTTGTCTCTCCAGTCCGTCAAGTTCTTTGATGATTCTTCTCCAACGTCCTGCCCAGTTGTATTGGCAGGATCCTTACTCTGTTCCCTCACGCATTCTAAGTTGTTGTTTGCGATGTTTGTTTTTCTTCTTCCTCCTGAGGACTAAGTGAAACAGCAAGACCTTCCCCCAGCCCCATTTTCCCTGACCCTGAGAGGACCCGCATGCCAGTCAGGTCCGGGTCTCCTGGGTTGGCTGGCAGCTGTGGGCATGTGCCGATCAGGGCACGTGTGGCCCCCACAGGCCAAACTGGCTGGAGCTTCCCAAGCCAGAGCCTAAGCTTATCTTTGTTTTTAAAATACCTATTTGTATCACAGGGTGCACAGCTTATGTGAAAACAATTTATTATGGTCTATAATGAACCATCTCTCTTCTTATGGTGAATATGCCTTGTAGCTATTACTTTTTATTTTCAATGGAATAGTTTCTCAAAAAATTTTGTTTAACCTTTGTAACTAGAGTTGTTCACATATCCTTGAGTATTGCTTTTACTTTTGAGGCAAAACCCTGTATCAATAAACTGATTTGCATATTATCATATTAAAGTATAATACATTATATCATATCAAGAGATGGGATAACTATTTGGAAAAGCTTAAGTATAACTTAAGAAAGAACTAAAAATTTTTCTAGAAATAGGTAGAGATTTTAGAATCTGCTTGGTAAAACGTTATTTTTTTAAATTTAACTTGCCACATGTAAGAAGAGTTGCAGAAGCATAAATGAGAGTAAAACTATATATGCAGAAAATGTAGCAATCCATTCAAAAGAAACTCACTAACATTAGAAAGCAAAGGAAGAATCTCATGAACTTCATTCACATTATCCATTCTTATCTAAGTAGACAGAGAAGTAGAATATAAAGAATCCTAACCCACAGAAAGTCATTTCTTCACTTTTAATAAAACATCAATGGTTACTTTACTATACTATGCTACCATAGGATTTTACTTTCATTTTGACCTTCTTAAATGAAAACTTTGGAAAGATGAAAAGCATGGGGGTTGACCTGCTTGTGCCAAAAGTTGCAGCCCCTCCCTTGCACAACCAGTCAGTTTAAATGGTCTAATCAAAAGGTGTCAACTAGGGTGAGAGAACCTGACAGAAATATAAAGGAGCTCAGGAGATAGGTTAAGACTCCCAACATGGTCTGACGCCCGTTAGACCTCAGGACTCCTTTGCCTCAGTGCCTGACCTCCAAAAGAACGAAGAAGCAATTTCCAGTGTTTTCATCTGAAGAGAGAGAAGGCAGTTTTGCAGTGCCCAGGAGACTGAACCTGCCTCTGGCTTGTTTCCAGTGCTCTACCTGGAAAGAGCACTGAAGGCTGTGTCTAGTGTCTCACTGGGCTGTTTGTTATTTTTGTGGGCCAAGGGCTCATTGAGTGCTGTTTATCACATTGTCTAATTTCACCTCCTGGTGCTGTTGTTCTTTTGTTTGGTCCAATGTCTGATGCTGCTTATTCCAACCTTCAGACTGTTGCTGTGGGCTGCTGTAGAATCATCTCAGTGACCCCACCTGGGAGGTCTCTGACTATGGTGTGTTAGACCCCAGTCCATCACTTGCTGGCTGCCAAGCGCTCCAGGCCATCATAGCCAAGATGGCATTATCTTGGATAAGCAGTCTTTTGTTTGGGATTCCTGGACACTATAGACACTATGTAGGGTGAGAAACCTGGGCATGTGTGGCCTTAGTAACTCTTTGTATCCCCTGTTTGATAAATAAACACCATTGTTATTGTTTCCTGAGCCTGAGTGCTATGACGAGTGAGTGTGTGCAGGTGAAGAGTTCACGGAAAGTGACCTGTCCTCTACAGGACATGTCCTTGAAGGGCAAGAGTATACTTATAACCCTGTTTCAATAGGAGAATTAGTAGCACACAGGTGGTAAGAATGCAAAGTTTCACATAAGGGTATTTCCACATTTTAATATTTCTTCAGAAGCTCAGGGTTATTAGAAGATAGCTTAGCAAAAATACTTTTATGTGCTTTGAAATTATAAGATGTATGCAATGCACTTGATCATTTACTGCTTGGGGTAAAAGGTTTACTTAAAAAAACATTTTAATATGAAAAACAGTATAAAGATACTAAAATATTTATGCTTAAACTTTATATTCTTGGTAAATGTGATTTTGGAGATAGAAAAAAATGAGATTAATAAGTATATAAATGCTATAGTTTTCTTTTGTCCTCCTTTTTTCATATTATTCTAGATTTAAGCAAGAGAAAAATGAATAGTTTGGGGAGAATGAATTATAGTTTAGTTTTTTTTGTCTTTGGTTTTGGTATAAGTGTAACGTTGGCCTCTTAAAATGTATTTTACGGTTTTTCTTCTTTCTCAATTTCTTGAAAGAGTTTTTGTAGGATAAAGTAAACACTTTTAAAGGTGTAAACATGATACAAAATTGAGTAATTATATAGACCCTGACTGACAGTGGGTATGAGAAGGACCCAATAGTCTATTTACTTGGAGTGAGGAAGGTCACCTGAAGAGAGAGAAATGTGTCATGAGTTTAGAATCATCTTTTCTCCTCCTTTTATGTATGCTTCTACTGGACTTAGTTCAATGATAAACCAAAAAAAAAAAAAAAAAAAAAAAAAAAAAAAAAAAAAGAAAGTTGCACATTGATGATATCCACATAGGTCAGCTTTCTGTCTGGGGCAAAAAAGATGGTAGAAAGTGAACCTGCAAGGAAATATGGAAGATGCCCATCATAGTTGGTAGATTTTCAAAAGTAATGCTAATTATTAGAATACAGAATAGGAAAGGCCAAGACTGCTGGCCTTTTTGAAATTGGGTGGAAAAGGGGGTAAGGTTCCCACCAAATCCTTTACCTCCTGCCTAAACCAAAGAAAAGCCTTTACCTTTTAAATTTTGATTCAAAAAAGCAAAAATCTTTACTAAATCTTAAGCTTCCACAGAAAAGTTACCTTTATGTCTTAAGAGACTTTGCAGTTGCTTGATCCAAAGTCCTTTTTGTCCCAAACTAGAGGAAAAAAAACTATTTTTCAGACCTGCCCCTTGCATGCCCCCAGGGATCTTTCCTGCCCACCGCCTGTTTCATGCAATCCCAAAACCAGATCAAACTCTTGAGAGGAATGCCAAAATAAAATCAAATAAATCAAACTATTACAAACCAAGCAAGTAAACCCAGTTACCACACCACATGTCCAAAACTGCCTGCTAGTCCCTGGTTATCCATCGCATGTCCAAGAAATCCGATCTCACAAGCACATGATCCAAAAGCAAGTCATTCCTTTCTTCTGTTTCAGTATCTGTCGCAAATTCCACCAAACACATGGTCCAAGATATGGCACTACTCTTCTCTTTCAGGGTGTGTTCCAACTTTAGGTAGTAAAAAAGCTCCAAGGTAAAACAGAAACTGAAACAGGGCGATGATGAAGGGACTTTCTGACTTTGACTGAAACACATACAGGCCTGCTTCTCTCTATGAAGCAGGCTCCAAGAAGTCCAATAGCAATTTACCTTTACCTTGAAGTGAAACAGTGCAATCCGAAGAAGACTTTTTGCCTTGACTTTAACACATACAGGCCTGCTTCTCTCTCCAGAGCAGGCTACTAGCAGTTCCTTTGCAATTACCCTTAGCATTAACTGGATACACCTATGCCTGCTTCTCTGTCTACTAAGCAGGCTGCAGGCAGTTACATTAACAATTGCCTTTAACTTCTATACTAGATATACCTATCTGCCTGCTTCTAAGCAGGCTACACACTCTTTATTAGCATTTACACTGTACCTGCCTACTATTGATATGCAAACATCAGCTACCAGCTTCTCTCTGCTTTCTTTCCCTCTTTCAGACCTAAAAAGAAAAACTTACAAACACAGTTTAAACTCTTGTGGGTTCTTTCCACCATCCCCAGCCTTCTCAACCAAAATACCAAACCAAAGCAAGACTATCAGTGTAGACTAATTTGTTTCTAACAGAGTGATTTACTAATTACTACAAAAGAAACATGTAAGACTCAGATTACTTTAGCATTGTCCAAAACCTTTCTCAGCATTGTCCAAAGTCCTTTCCCAGATTGCCCAGAAATCCTCAGTCTCTCAAGTCCAGAACATCTCACCAAAATCAGTCAGTCAGAGTTCAATCCTCATGTTTGAAGACATCTTTCTTTAGGCACGCTCCTTTGGTGTGCTCCAGCTCCTCCATGCCACCGTCTTCTTGTCATCCAGGTAGAAACCTCATGGTACCGTACCCAGCAAAGTTCACTTTGTCTTCAAGCCTGACTTTCGCACAGCCTCTTCCAGACACAAGTTAAACTCAGCATAATAAACTCCAACACAGAGTTCAAATCTGCAAACTTCTTAACTGCCATTAGCACACATGCTGATAGCCCAGGTCAGCCAAGGGTTGCAGGCCCCCAGTGGTCACATGGCCAAGCTCACATGGTTCACATCTCCATCTTACAAAATGGTCAAAACCAAATCACTGTCTTCCATGAATCTCTCTATCTGACCTCCATATTGCATCCGACCCTTCTCTTTGTTTTTACACTCTTTATATATCCTGATTTCCCACCTTCCAGGAACCACACCTGGACCATTATTTCTTCCTCCCTCCTGCATCTCCCTGAAGGGAAATTCCAACTAAGGTCATTCTCACATTTTTGCATACCTGTCCTTGAAATCTGCAATCTTAATGGCCTCCCCAAATATAGTGGAATCAAACTGTTAGAGGGTACTTGCCATTAACATAGCTGATGCCATCTACTGATAATAGCTTTTAAAAAAGGGAATTATCTCCTTGTTGTTTTAGAATTGTAAATTTCAAGGTTAGAATTCATAGCTTCCTTTCAGAAGGATAGAAAGGGAGGAGAAAGGAAAATAAGGCTTTTGTGATATCAGATGATTGAAATGGCTCTGTTCCAGGGAACAGGAGGGGATGTGGGGGAGTGGTGGACAGAAAAGATATAAAAAGGGCTTAGAAGAAGAAGGATTCAGCCATTTTTGGAGGAGACTGGAGGTTTGGTGATAAGGCCAGGGTGGCCTGGGGCCTGCAGCCATCAGCCTGGACTGGTGAACTCATGGCCTCAGCATGTATAAGCTGATGGTGTATGCTGAAGGAGTCTAAAGAATTTGGAGATTTGAACTTTGTGCTGGAGTTTGACTTATCTGGTTTGACCCAAATACTTTTGGAGAGGCTGTGGGTGAGGCCTAAGAACATGGACCTGCTGTTGGTTATTGTTTGTTGGAGTTTTTCTTCCTCCAAAAGTTGAGAGAATACCAAAATAAAAGAAAACACCAAGTTTGACCATGTGCTTGGAAGAAGCCGAAAGAGGCCAAATGAGGAGATAGGAATACCCTGATTTTCAACACATTCTGCTGAACTCAGATTAACTGGACGTGTGGTGAGATGACCAGAGACTAAAAGGCCAGTTTGGGGATGTATGATGGGGTAATTGACTTTTTTAAATTTTTATTTTGTAACACATGTGGAGTAACTGGGTTATTATGTTTATCTGGTAGCACATGTTTAGGTAATCACTTTCTTACTTGCTTACTTAGTAATAAATAGTTTGATCACTTTAAGAGTTTGGGCTGGCTTTGTAAATAAATAGCAGGGCCACTGCAGACAGCAAAGAACCCAAATTTAAAGTTTCTTTTTTTTTTTTGTTTCCAGGCCTTGGGGCAGCAGACAAGCTGCAGCGATTTGAATGACAAAAGTAACTTGTGCTTTTGTGGAAGCTCAAGGGTAAACAAAAGCTGTTGTGTGATTTGTACTAGATTGCAAGATTAAGGTTTTTCACTGGTTTAGAAAAGCTGGCTAAAAGCATTTTTGGAAAAGGCCTGCCGGACCTCAACAAAACTAGAGAAAATAAGCTCCAACACAAAGCTCAAATCTCCAAACTCTTTAGACTCCTTTAGCACACAACTTCAGCTACACAGGTTGAGGCTCATGTAGTCAATTGCTACAGACCATTGACTCTTTACAGCAGAAACTCATGGCTTCTCTTTTCTGTCCTCCTGCAGCCCAATGCTGCACCCCAAGGCCAGATCCATGGCTGCCCCCTCCCTGAATGGCAGATTCCTTACCAGTCCTGGCCAGATACTTGTAAGCCAAATGCAGCCTCTTCTTCTTAGCCTAAGCCACCGCCCCAACAGCAACAGCTAGGCCCTCATGCTCCCCCAAAATGTCAAATCTCTTGTCCCAACACATGTTCCTTTTATTCCTTCTGCTTGTTCTCCCTCCTTTCAGAGAGCAGAACCCTGTCAATCCTGCATACCACAAAAGGCCTTGTTTCTCTCTTCTCACTCCCTTCTGCCTTCCTGGAAGAAAACTATAAATCTTGAAGAAGTGATCATCAACCACATCCTGACATCAACTAGATAGATTCTTCTGAAACACAAAATAACTTGAAAGTAATCTATGAATCTGGAGGAAGGGTACCAGCTACATCCTGGTACAGTCAATCTAATATTTGTTCACCTGGACCTTGAAACAATAAACTAAGAAAGTTAAATCTACATAATATTACTAATTCCTACTTGAAATTTACAATACCAAAGCAAAAGGGAAGTCATATTTTATTCCCAGTTGCATTCTTTCTTTCCAATGTTACTACCAATGTATAACATAGCAGCTATGCTAATGGTGGATATTACATTAATGTCTGATTCAAAACACACTATTATCCCATATTGTTATCTGATTGGGATCAGAAGTTTGTGCAATCCATAGTTTCAGGCCAACAGCCACTTAATAGTGAGTGAAAGTGCTTTGTAAATAGGAACTATGTTTGGAGGTGTTAGTGAACAGCATCAGGAAGATTCACATAGGTTCTATGAACACAGGTAGTATAATTGAATTAATGTTACGGAAATAAGTAATATTGTAGGGGTTGAACAATTACTTTAACTTTATTTTTTGCATTTCTTCATGTGCAAAATTAAAGATTGTTATAGAATAAATGCTTTATCTTCATATAATTTAAGTTGAAAAATAAAAACAGGAACATTCTTTTTCATGAGGTTTTACATGTGTACTCATAAGTATTGCTTTACAGAAGAAAAGTTAAAACATATTTTGTGTCCTCTTATTATTATTTATCAATGAATTTTCCCTGAAGAAAGTAATCAACACCAGATTATTAGGGTCACTTTAATCAGAGCTGTAACAGTTTACTCTATGAAGTTGATATGACTATATAAAAAAATGAGGAAGCAAGAAGTGATAAAATGGTCAGTTGCAAAAATTAAGCATTTATATCCAAATGGACCAGGAAACCTTTCATTTAATTAGATAGTCCTCTCAAGTATAAAGGAAAAGGTAAATTTGTGTCTCCATTATAAAGGAAGCAATTCAAAGTTAGCTAATTTGAATGTATACTAGTTAACCTAAAGAGAATGAGGGGATTAGTATTTAACCTAAGGTTGTATGCATTTATTGCCTAAGGGTTTAGTAGGCACCTCTGAGGTTCACTTGGGAGAAATAGGTACAAACAACATGATTTGATCCTTCAAGTATGTACTTGGCTTGTTCTCCAGCTCCTATGCCTCTGCTGATTACTGGCAGCTTGAAATTGTCCTGGAAGAGAACAAGGGTTTTTGATTAATCCCCATGCACAGTATCAGCATATTATTGATTCATTATCAGTACAACATGTTTGATTGCCTTCCCAGGTTGAAGGCAAATGTGACTTTTTCAAGACAGCAATATAATGAACATCCATGTTGGATCACTGATGTTCTTTCTCTAAGCAAAGGTTTTCTGTCACATGAAACACTGAAATAACTCTCTCTGGAAAGAAACTGTGGAGTTGAATGGTTCAAATAAAATAAGTGTAAAGTACTCTGATTTACCTATTTATCTGTATAGCTATATTATTTATGTGTTAAGTAACACATAAATATATTTGTAGCTACTTATGTACTTAGTTATACAAAGCAGTATATAAACAAGTTCTTTATAGTGAGAGTGCATTAGGTATTAAGCACCTCATTGCATCACTTTCATTTATAGTGTAGATAAATATATAGCTTTCAAAAATATGCAATCAATGAGTTATTCTTCAATCACTTATTGAGCAATTCATTTTCTGTGATCTGCTATAGTCTCTTCTCTGGAACAGAAGTACAAAGCTAAACAAGTCCTGATTTAGTTTCACAGTTCAAAAAGAGTAGATGAGGTAGGCATAAAAATATATGTTCTAAAAGAAACATACAAAAAGCAATGTAATTAGAAGACCAGAGATGTACCATTGAATGCTCAAAGAGGCAGAAATCGAATTTTTAGGGTATGCTTTAATCAGATTGCCAGCAATCTGGAAGATAGGGTTTAACACCCTAAAGAAACCACTTTGACATTTATGTCCAGCTGGCTTTTAATAGTGAGCTGAACAAAGACACTTCAGCAATAATCAGGTATTCCTGCACCACATGAGGATTAAAACTGTTCTTTAATCCCCAATTACCTCATCACATGTCCAAAACTCTCCTTCAATTCCTAGTTACCTCAACACATGTCTAAGCAATCTGAGTGCATAAACTCAGTTGTCCTCTGAACAAGTGGTCCAAAAGCTTGGTGTTCCTCTTCTCTTTCAGCATCCATCCCAACTTTAGGCAGTGAAAAATTTCCAAGGAAAAACAGAAGCCAGCACCAGGTTCATTTTCTCAAGCCTTGCTTATGGCCTCTCCAAAGATATTCAAATCAAATTAGATAAAACAGACTCCAACACAAAGTTCAAATAACCAAACTCTATTTAAACTCCTTTAGCACACACCATCAGCTACACAGGTTGAGGCTCATACTGTCAATTTCTGTGGACCATTGACTCTTTACATCAGAAGCTCATGGGCTCCTTTTTCCTGTCCTGCTACACCCTAATGCTACTCCCTAAGGTCAGTCCCATGGCTGCCACCCCCCCCCCCACCCGAATGGCAGATCATCTCTTACCAGTCTTGGCCAGATGCCTGCAAGACAAGTGCAGCCTTTCCTCTCAACCTAGGCCACCGCCCCAGCAGCAATAACTAGGTCCTTATACTTCCCCAAAATGTCAAATCCCTTGCCCCTCACACATGTTCCTTTTATTCTTTCTGCTTGTCCTGAAATTGGGTAAGAAAATGAACAAAGCAGAGAACTAAACTTTCAATCCTTTAAGGCCAGCTACTTATTAGGTTCATCCCAGCCCTTACTAGTGGTAGTAAGACCACACTGACCTTAAAAAGAGATAAAAACAGCTTTATTCATTAAAAACAAAAGCAGTCATTGAACCTGAGCATGCAATGGACCCCCTTTGATTATCTTAACAACCAATTCAGTCTCTAGTCCAAAATTGCACATGGGTCCTAAACCACAAGTGTCCACAAAATGGTGGCTGTCCCACCTTCAAGTCAGATGAAGAAACCAAGCTGAGATCATCAATCCTCTTCCAAAGGCACTTATATTCACTTCAAGCCAAAGAAAGCAAGATGGTATTGTCCATCCTCTTTCAAAAGCAGGAGATTCAAATCCAATGAAGAAAGCAAGAAGGCATCATCTATCAGCCTCCAAAAGACACAACTCCAATATTCTTTCAGCTGTAACTCTAAAGTGGCCCTAAACCAGCAAGACTGACTTGATACTATAGGAGCAACCACTTCAGATTTAAAGAGCAACCCAGAAAGTTCTCTTTGGGTGTCTAGACAATCCCAAACTTCACAGTTTCAGAGTTAAAGCAAGGTTGTAAGTATCCTGTTTCCAGTTCAGTTTACAAAGGTCACATGTTTCTACAGCATGCTTCCCAGGGCTCTTTACCAGTCCAGGCTGTGAATGAAAGCCCACAATATAGCTTCCTTACCTGCCCTGCTGCCACATATGGCAGCAGCAGCTCTGAGGCCTCTAGCCTCCTTGCTGCTCCTCTGTGCTCTCTCCCTCCATCTTTCTCTCTGTATCTGCTCCTCCTTAAATCCCCTTACTCAACTCCTCTCCTGAGAAGGCTTGTCTTCCCTTCACCAAGTCTCCACCCACTAGGGCACAATGACTGCCATCTTTATGCAGCACTATCATGCTGGGGGCCATGACCTCCTAATTTCACCACATCATCCCTATCAGCTCCTTCTCCCCTCAGAGAGCAGAACCCTGTCAATCCTGCATTGTTTCTTGTTTCTCTTTTCACAAAAGGCCTTGTTTCTCTTTTCTCGATCCCTTCTGTCCTCTTGAAAGAAAACTATGAATCTTGAAGAGGGAACCATCAACCATATCCTGGCATCAACTAGATAGGTTCTTCTGAAACACAAAATAATAACTTGAAAGTAAGCTATGAATCTGGAGGAAGGGTCACCAGCTACATCCTGGTACAATCAATTCAATTAAGCTTTGTTCACCTGGACCCTGAAACAATAAACTAAGAAAGTTAAATCTGCATCATATTACTAATCCCTACTTGAAATGTACAATATCAAAGCAAAAGGGAAGTCGCATTCTAATTCCCAGCTGCATTCTTTCTTTCCATTGTTACTACCAATTCATAACATTTCAGCTATGCTAAAGTTGGATGTCACATTAATGGCTGACTCAAAACCCACTATTGTCCTATAAGATAACTATGAAATAGAACACATATGTAGTCAACTAATCTTTGACAAAGGAGGGAAAAACCTTCATTGGAACAAAGACAGCCTCTTCAACAAATGGTGTTGGGAAAACAGGACCAAGACATGCAAAAAAATTAACCAAGACAACTCCCTTATCCTGTGTATGAAAACCAACTCAAAATGAATAAAAGACTTGAATGTAAGACCTAAAACCATAAAACACATAGCGGAAAATCTAGACAAAATCCTCCATGAATTACAATTCAGAAATTCCTTTCTTATCACATCTACAGGTGGCAAAAAAATGAAGGAAAACATGAACAGATGGGACTATATCAAACTAAAAAGTTTCTGTACAGCAAAAGAGACAACAGAAAAAACAAAAATAAGCCCAAAAGAATGGGAAAAAAATCTTTGCCCTCCACAAGAGTGATAAGGGTTTAATAACTAGATCCACAAGGAACTCACACAACTAAACAAAAACAAAACAATAATCCCAATCAGAGAATGGGAAGAAAAACTAAAGGACACTTCTCCAAAGAGGAAATACAAATGACCAACAGGCACATAAAAATTGCTCAACCTCATTAGTAATCAGAGAAATGCAAATCAAAACCACAATGAGATACCACCTTTACACCAGTAAGAACGGCCTGCTTTAAAAAAAATGGGCAACAGTGCTGGCATGGATATGGAGAGAAAGGGACACTTTTACACCACTGGTGGGAATGTAAACTGGTCCAGCCACTATGGAAAGCCGTATGGTGGAGGATGCTAAAACTAATGAAAATGGAACTACCATTTGACCCTGCAATAGCTCTTCTGGGAATCTACGGAATGGAGACCTCAATGTGGGTACAATGGGACACCTGTGTTCAGATGTTTACTGTAGCACTATTTATAATTGCAAGGACATTGAAACAATCCAAATGTCCCAAAACAGATGGATGGATGAAAAAGATGTGGTATATATATATAATGGAATATTACTCATCAATTAAAAATGACAAATTTGATGATTTTATGATAACATGGATGTACCTAGAAGAAATCATATTAGCAGAAACAAATCAGAAAGAAAAAGACAGAAACCAAATAGGTTTACTAATATATGGACAACCAAGTGAAAATACACAACTGGCAAGGGGGGGTAGCTGGAGTGGCCAGGAAGGGGAGGTGGTAGATGACCCCCAGGGATTACAATGATGTGAAATATTGAAATATATATATATATATATTTAAAATTAAAAAAAATAAAGAGACACTTTAAATTGGTTCTTGGAAATAGAGGAGTTTTTATTCTGTCAAGAGCTGTTTCCTATCAACTGGAATATGAAAAGTAACACAAAAAGTACAACTTTGGTAGTAGGAAGCAAAGGTAAGATATGATGGAGTGGAGAAATATTAAATATTTAACTTGCTGACTTTAAGAGATAGATATTTAGTGTGCACCCAGATCTTTAAGCCTGACACTGAGGCAAAGGAATAAAACTAGTCAATAGAAAAACCCAAACTACAGGTATAAATGAAAACAATATGTATTACTATGATTTATCATTATACAATAGTATAACCCTGTCTCAAAGATCAACCCATACATAGTGTATTTAAGGAGGGAAGATAATCTGTTTTAAGACTACTGGTTGACTATGTTCTTGGAAGTCACCTTGTTTTACTAACTTGTGCTGATGACATCTTTTTTTTTTAATTCATTTTATTGATTTTGTAACAATTGTGCATTAATTGATCCCTCCTCCTCCCTCTGTATCCTCTCTCCATATCCCCCCTCCAGTCACTCCATCTCCCATTTTTCTGTGATTTGTTGGTTGGTTAAGTTGATGTTCAGTTGTTAGTTGTTTGGCCCGTTTTTCTCTTCTGATATCTGGTAATTTTTTTTTTTTTTTTACCCCAGGGCTTTCCCACTTCACTAACATTTGTTAACTATCCTGGTCTTTTGTGCTCTTCACCTCCCCCACCTTCTACCCCCTTCTCCTCTCTCACTCCATGATTATTCAGTCCCATTGATTGTTTTCATTTTTCTTATTTGTTTTTCCCTATATCCATCATATAGGTGTGACCATCCTGTACTTCTCTTTTTCTTTTTGACTTATTTCTGCTAATATGAGTCTTTCTAGTTCCATCCAGGTTGCTGCAAATGACATGTGTTTGTCCTCCTTGATGGATGCGTAGTATTCCATTGTGTATATGTACCACATTTTTTTTTAGCCAATCAGCTGTTTTGGGGCATTTGGTTTGTTTCCAATTCTTTGCAACTGTAAATAGGGCTGCAATGAATATGCATGTACAGGAGTCCTTAATGTTTTCATGTCCTCTGGATAGATTCCTAGTAGTGGGATTGCTGGGTCAAATGGTAAGTCCACTTTCAATTGTTTGAGGGTCCTTCACACTGTCTTCCATAGTGGCTGGACCAGTTTGCACTCCCACCAGCAGTGTAAGAGAGTTTCTTTTCCCCCACATCCATGCCAACATTTGTTGCTGTCTGTTTTATTTATATGGGCCATTCTTAATGGTGTAAGATGGTATCTCAGTGTGGTTTTGATTTGCATTTCCCTGATTATTAGTGATGTGGAGCATTTTTCATATGCCTATTAGCCATCTATATCTCTTCTTTGGTGAAGTGTCTTTTTAGGGCTTCTTCCCATTTTTTGATTGGGTTTTTTGCTTTGTTTTTGTTGAGCTGTAGGAGCTCTTTGTGGATCTTTGTTATCAGACCCTTGTCACTTGTCTGGAGGGCAAAAATTTTCTCCCAGTCAGTTGCGTTTCTTTTTGTTTTGTTTATTGTCTCTTTTGCTTAACAGAAACTTTTTAGTTTTATATAGTCCGAGATGTTTATGTTTTCCTTCATTATTTTGCCAGCCATAGTTGTTTCCCCAAATGGATTTCTGAAGTGAAATTCATGAAAGGTTTTGCCCAGGTTTTCTTCTATGTAGTTTATGGTTGCAGGCCTCACTTCCAGGTCCTTTATCCATTTTGAGTTAATTTTTGTACAGGGTGTGAGGGTGTTGTCCTGGTTCTTTTTTTACAAGTTTTGATCCAGTTTTCCCAGCACTATTTACTGAAGAGGCTATCCTTGTTCCAGGGCATGTTTTTTGCCCCTTTGTCAAAGATTAATTGACCATATATGTGTGGTTTTATTTCTGGATATTCAATTCTGATCCATTGATCTGTTCATCTGTTTTTGTACCAGTACCATGCTGTTTTAAGTTTTATGGCTTTGTAGTACAGTTTGAAGTCTGGAATGGTAATACCTCCGTTCTCTCTTCTGTTTGTTAAAAGGGTTTTGGATAGTCAGGGTCTTTTGTTGTTCCATATGAATTTCAGTCATTTTTGTTCTATCTCTTTAAAATATCTCATTGGGATCTTTATTGGAATTGCATTGAATCTGTAGATGGCCTTTGTTAGTATGGCCATTTTGATAATGTTGATTTTTCTGATCCATGAACAGGGAATATCTTTCCATTTTTTTACATCATCTTCTATTTCTTTTAAGAAAGTTTTATAGTTTTCTTTGTATAGGTCTTTTACTTCTTTTGTTAGGTTAATTCCCAAGTATTTGATTTTCTTTGATGCAATAGTAAATGGGGTGTTTTTTCTAATTTCTTCTTATTATTATTGATTCTTTGCATATATGGATGCTGTTGATTTCTGTGTGTTGATTTTGTATCCAGCTACCTTACCAAATTGGTTTATTATTTCAATCAGCTTTTCTGTCGATTTTTTCTGGGTTCTCTACGTAGAGTATCATATCATCTGCATATAATGATAACTTTATTTTTTCGTTCCCTATTTGTATTCCTTTTATGTCTTTCTCTTGTCTTATTGCCCTTGCTAGGACTTCCAGAACTATGTTGAAAAGGAGTGGAGAGTGTGAGCATCCTTGCCTGGTTCTGGACCTTAATTGGAATGGTTTCAGTTTTTCCCCATTGAGGATGATATATTAGGCCACAAGACAAACCTGAACAAATACACAAAGATTAAAATAATACCAACCTTTTTCTCCGATCATAAAGGCATCAAATTAGAAATCAACAATGAAAAGAACATAAGAAGAGTAAACACTACATGGAGACTGAACAACAGGCTTCTGGAAGATCACTGGGTAAAAGAGGAAATCAAAGAAGAAATTAAAACCTACATGGAGGCAAACGACAATAATGACACAACTTTCCAAAATGTGTGGGATGCTGCAAAAGCAGTACTACGAGGAAAGTTCATAGCAATACAGGCCCAAACAAAAAGAATTGAAACAGCCCAAAGAAATACTCTAATCTCCCAACTTGAGGACTTAGAAAAAAAGCAACAAAAAAAATCCAAAACCCAGCAGAAGACAAGAAATAACAAAAATAAAAGTGGAGATTCATGAAATAGAAAGCAAAAACACCATTGAGAAGATAAACAAAACCAAAAGCTGGTTCTTTGAAAAAATGAATAAAACTGACAATGCCCTGGAAAAGCTTACAAAGAAAAGAAGAGAGAAAACTCAAATAAACAGGATCATAAACGAAAAGGGAGATATTACAACAGATCCAGCAGAAATCCAAAAGATAATTAGAGACTACTACAAACATCTATATGCAAACAAATACAGCAATGTGGAAGAGATGGACAAATTCCTGGAACAATACAGGCATCCAAAATTGAACAAAGAAGAAATAGAAAACTTAAACAGATCAATCACAAGCAGTGAAATTGAGGCAGTCATCAGAACTCTCCCTAAAAACAAGAGCCCAGGTCCTGATGGTTTTACAAATGAGTTCTACCAAACATTCAAAGAGGAACTAACACTGGTACTATTAAACCTTTTCAAAAAATTGAGAAAGAAGGAAAGCTACCAAATACCTTCTATGAAGCAAACATTACACTAATTCCAAAACCAAATAAAGATAGTGCAAAGAAAGAGAACTACAGGTCAATCTCCCTAATGAACACAGATGCAAAAATTCTAAACAAAATCCTGGCAAACCGAATCCAACATTGCATGAAAAGGATCATCCATCATGACCAGGTGGGATTCATCCCAGGGGCACAGGGATGGTTCAACATTCAAAAATAATCAACATAATCTACCACATCAACAAAGAGAAAAAAAAAAAAAACCATATGATCATATCAATAGATGCGTAAAAAGCATTCAGTAAAGTTCAGCATCCTTTCATGATGAAAGTCCTGGGAAAATATTGGAATAAAAGGAACATACCTGAACATAATAAAAGCTATATATGACAGACCCATAGCAAATATCATCCTCAATGATGACATCTTCATTTAAAAATAATACCACATTCTAGCCACTGAAAATAAGGCTGCTATTATGCTTATCTTTCAAAAATACTTTGAAAGAATTTTATACTTTTGTTGGGAATTTTTGTGTTCCCTTTACCCAGATTTCCCTAATGATATCATCTTAGTTAATAATGGTGGAATTATCAAAACAAGGGCATTATATATATAAAACCAGAAATCAAATTTTAAAACTTTTTCAAATTTCATCAATTTTTATATGCACTTATTGTTTTGTTGTTTTGATATCTAGTCCTAAAGAATTCTAGCATGTGTAGATTTATATAATCTCATACTGTAGTTAGGATGCAGAATAGTTCATCATTTCACAAATTCTATCAGTTTAAGGTCACAAATTTCCTTGTTCCTTCTCCAAATACCAGTTGTCTTTTCTCAGTCAATAGTTTGTCTTTTTGAGAGTGTCATAGAAATGAACTCATACAATGTGTAATGCTCTGAGAATTACTTCACTCATTCAATCAAATAATTTTTGAGATTCATGTAAATTGTTAAGGGTGTAATTAGCCAAGTCTTCTTAATTAAAAAGCTAAACCCACTTGCAAATCCTATATTTGGTCTGCACTTACTTTGAGATTTTGATCACCCTCTTTAGCCATGATGAATAAATGTAGTGCTTCACTTATCTCTCTGAGATGGAAGTTTGATCATTGCATGTCGTCCCCATTCAAATAACCTTACACCTATCAGTTGAGTGACTCATCTGGAACAACAGAAGCCAAAATTCTGAATGGGTGCAGCCAGCTCTGAGGATATAAAAATCTTTCCTTATCTGAGTTCCCAAGAACTCAGTTCCCAAGAACTCAGATAAGACTGGTGGGAGGGAGGTGGTTCTGATTAGAAATAATCTTAATGGTAGATCTGAGTTGCAGACTGTGACAAAGAAGCATATACACACAATACTATTGAGATCGGAGTATGGCTGGTATCCCTGTAAGCCCTGTTCATCCCTAAGAAACTAGCAAGAACCTATGACAGTACAGAGGCCTGGCCTGAAGCTGATCATTTCTCTTCTAATCATAAATAAATACTAGATCTTGAAAGTTTATGGAAAATGCTTTGGCAATGGCTCCAAGTGCTGGGCAATGTTTCTAACTGCCAAGTCACATGATATGACTCTCAGACTAAATGCCACAGGGCAGGATCCTTCCCAATATTCCCTTTGTAAGGTTGGCTATGAAGTTGAATGATTTCTTGAAGTCCCACATCCATTGCTGCTAACTTTTAACCTCCTAAAGTTACAACCTAAAAGTTCTGCATTGAATTAGTCACTTGGAACATGACTTGATCGTGTTGTGGCTCAGAATAATCAAAAAGATGGTGAATTGGTGAATGACTAGAAGCTTAGAAATCATGTCAAATTGTTGGTGAAGAATATTAGAAATTGTATTATGGAAGTAAATGTGCACTGGTGAGGCTGTGATTGTCTTTTACGTTCTCATTTTTATCCTAAATTTTGGACTCAGCTACTACAGATTTTATATACTTAACTGTTATTGAATGTTTAGTTTTATAATTCCCTGCTATTTTTAATATTCTGATCCTTGGCAAGTGATTTAGTGTCATTTTCTTCATTTTGATGTTTAGTTTTACTAAGCTTTATTAAAACATTTGTTTCTGGAGGAATAAATTAATGAAATTTAAAGAATGTGCATATTTTTGAGCTAGAGTTGAAGACTGCATTTCATTTTAAATCATTCATTTACAATTAATTTTCCTGCTACTATGGTAGCAGGAAAAATAAACAATATTACTTCTGGTTAGTTTTCTAAGGTCACAAACCACTAACAAAAACCTCCCGTTTCTAATTGTTACATATTTAAAAGCGTTCCAGGGGTTCTCCAGCCAACTAGGATAGTGCCCAACATTGGACAAGTCACTGCTTTTGGGCACAATTGCAAGACTGCTTAGGCTCAGAGGACAACAATGGGGTTTATTTAACAAATGGGAAACAAGGAGTCCTTAAAGCCATATGGGGCCAGCCATCTCACCCCAGAGAGTGGCTACAGTATACAAAGGTCCTAAACAGAAGCTACTTATTCAGGATGACACTGTCCAGTCAGCAAGGATCTGGAGCTGGTGACTTTCAAACAAGCTGCTGGCCAGGGTCCAACTCATTGCAGCTGGAGTGCTCATTGGCTGGGCTACTGAAACAATGGAGCAGCAGCCCACAGAGACAGTCTGAAAGTCATGATGGACAGCACCAGGTGTTGGACCAGACAGCAGTAGAGGTGGCAGCATCTGGTTAGCAGCTCACCTGGTTAGCACCTGGACAGAGACAATTGGTCACCCATTAACAGTGCTGGGAAGCACTGACCAGCTGTGCCTTCACTGGAGTTACAGCTCTTCCTAAGTTGCTGGCCCACACCAACAACAAACAGCTCTTTGAGTCACCAGGCCTGGGGGCAGTAATACACCTTTCCGTAGATATCAAAGGCAGGCAGGCAGGCAGGCAGGCAGGCAGGC